>CAMXCT020006791.1:0-70000 GCA_947184155.2 Cladocopium goreaui | reverse complement strand
GTACCATGATGTGTATATATATAATTATATATGTGTGTATATATCATGTTATGATTAGCTGCCATATGTTGAAAGGGCGACCAGTCAAAAGTTCTGGGATCTGTCTGACTTGAGGGGTTGAAGTTGAAACCCATCATTCGTAGCTTTGCCTTGGACACCTGTGGGATCTGTTCTTGAAACTGACCAAGTCCTGTGCCCAGCTCCCTCTTCAGTCAGAAATGAGCCCAGAATCGCAGAGAGCAACACTCAAATGGGGGGGTTCTTAAAATGGCATCCCCAAGTGACCATGAGTTCCAATACTAAAATGGTCTAATTGGATGATTTGGGGTACCCCTTTTTTAGGAAACCTGCAAGACGTTACGCCAAATGTTAGGACTGACGAATCCTTCAAAAGGTCGGGCAGACTACCTCAGGAGTGATGCGAGTGAATCAAGAGCCGGGATTGTGCAGAAGCGATGTGATTCCAAGCTCAACTGTAGAATACTCGGCGAATCCTAGCATATCCAGTAGTATGTCCAGTGTCTTTAAAAAAAACAGAGACAAAAGCTTTTGTGGATTCCTAGGTTTGCCGGTTGTATCCCCAGTTTCTCTTGCTTGTTTGATGAAATTTGCAAGGTGTCTAATAAAGACCCATTTTCTGTAGCACCCAAAGAGACCAGTTTTCCAGGACAGACCGGCATCCGCTTTGGGAAGTCACCGCAGCGGGCCGGGAATGGGTGAAGTGACAAAATGGAGCCCCAAAAGGGATCGTTGAATCATACTAAACAAACGTGAAGTCCATCAACAAAGATAAACGTCAACCATCTTTGAAAAACAATAAATCTGCAAAGCGATCAACAAAGATAGGAATCAAAAAAGAAAACTTTAGGGGAAGTTGATCAACAAACATGAAGATGTCATATGCCAACCAAGAAAAGGAATATGATTTTCAGGTTTGATACCAAAAAGGGACCAAATCTTTCTGTGCCCTTGGCAGAGGTTAGAACTTTACCCATCCCGGGCTAATTTGTACAACCGGCTCGACCTGTAGACTACACACCTTGTCTCTACAGAGGCTGAGAGCTCATTCGATCACCTGTGAGAAGCGGCAAATGGGTTGGAATGAAGCTTGCTGAAGGTACGGATCAAAATTGGGAACCCAAAAATGGAACTAAGGAAACGGAACGAATCTGGAGGCCTTACCTCCCAAAATTTGAACCATACCAATAAATCACACCGTGTGAATTTGGGCAGATGTGTTCGTCTTAGCTAGATAATTATCATAATTGGCAATTTCGGGCACACAGTGGCATCAATGCGGTCATCGTCGCCATTATACTAGAAATATTAAGAAAATGAAACTAGCAAAATCACAATCGCTGCAAGCGTCGTCATCCTCATTGCAACCCATCTTGGTGGCACTTTACATTCTCTTCAGACCCAGGGCCAGCCAACCCAAGACTAACTGCTGAGAAAAACGGTGCTCTCCGTATAAAAACAACATCTAAACCCTGAAAAACCCACCAGCACCGGACCACTTTCAAGGAGTTCAACGCTGGTGCAGCAAGGTCAGGGTCACCCACTACACTAAGGGGCAGGCAGCAGGAACAGGATCATCTGCGCGCATAGCCTGGCAGCTGGCTGAGTGGTAAGATCATCATGTGAAGCCATGAGGATCAACACAGAGGGATCTCCAAAAAAACATTCTGGGCATATAAACCAAGCAGTTTTATGGATATATGCTGGGATATCTTGATAATCCTGATATATGTCCACAGGAAATGACTAAGCAACAATATGATATGGGAATGTGTCACCAACAATTCCGTTGTGGGAATAATGTTGTGGGGACTGACTAGCATACCATTGATCATATTGACCAATGAAGCTTGTGAAGCATCCAGGTGATCCCTCGAGAAAAATCAACCAACCAGTGGAAAAGGACATCTATGGATGGGGTCGGACTGAACAAACATAGCAAAGCTGTCCTTTGCCAAAAATAGAACCCATTTCTAGGTGAAAAAAAATTAGACCCATACCCCATTTCGTACGCCATAGTGGTAGGATCGTTGCTTTGGCTTAAAAGCTGGCGGTAGAATCCCCATCTGTTGGGCACTGTCGCCTGAGGTTGGAATCCCAGATCGTCGGAAAGTCAGGTGAGCCGGTTTGCAGATCCCATTCTGGAACCCAAACATGATCTGAGCCATACCCATCTGGCCCATCTGATTTGTGGATCAGATATGAGAAGATCCTCCGAAATTTTGGGGCAAGTTCAACCCCGATCAAACCCTCACTTTGTTGCTTCTTGCTTCTGGTTGAACCCAATGAAGCCCATTTCTTAAGCATCGAACTCAGGCTCGCTCCCAACACCGCAGATGCAACAGGGGAAAAAACTAGGTAGATAATTAAATAGGTGAGCTGTTTCCTCCACCTTGTGACAGTGTGGCAGCAGCTGCTATTTACCTGTCATACATTGGTTCAGCCCAGGCAAATGCTGGAGAAATCCCATTTATCCCATGAAAAATAATCAAATCCCATTGCATCAGAATAAAGTGGTTGGTTAACTCCGGTATAAACCAATTTATAGTGTTCAACATTCAAGTGACTCCCCTTTTTAGTGACGCAGCTGCGCTAGAGGCGGTTTTGATCTAAGAGATGAAACATCTCAGAGATAAATAAAGAGAACACCAAGAGAACACCCAACAGGAAACACCAAGAACATCTAGTGCCACCAGACGTCTGGAGCCTCCCAGGTTCCCTTAGCACCCCCAGCGCAATCACTTACCCGAAGCCACCTGTGTCTGCCTCCCTTTGGCCAATGCCAATACACAGACACGCAGACAAAGTACACAGGGCCCCCTATGTGGTGGCGCAGAGGGGATGGTGGTGGGTAAGCAAAGAAGCTAGCGTCACAAAGAATGTATCACACTATATGACAGGGGGACCGTTAACTAGTGTTCAACATTCAAGTGACTCCCCTTTTTAGTGACGCAGCTGCGCTAGAGGCGGTTTTGATCTAAGAGATGAAACATCTCAGAGATAAATAAAGAGAACACCAAGAGAACACCCAACAGGAAACACCAAGAACATCTAGTGCCACCAGACGTCTGGAGCCTCCCAGGTTCCCTTAGCACCCCCAGCGCAATCACTTACCCGAAGCCACCTGTGTCTGCCTCCCTTTGGCCAATGCCAATACACAGACACGCCCCATGTACCATCTTCCCCGTTTTTGCGCCAATGCGCGAGTGTTTGTAGCTTGGCTCAAGCGGGAAAGATCAGGTGGAGAAGAGCCAGGGTTAGGGAGTGGAGGGAGTTTAAACAACAGCCGCTTCAAATGAAGGTCGGCATTTGGTGGCCAAATGGCGAAGCTTACGCAATTGAGAATCCGAAAGTTTAAGTTCAGTCAACTGTGCAACTGCATCAGAAATGTAAATACGAGCAGTTTTGACACTACTCCATCTCCCCTTTACACAAATGGCAGCAATATTGTTGGAAGTCCTATATGCATGAGTGGCCCCTCCCCGGCGAACACTGTACCATCGAAAGGGGAAAGAAATCTTAAGGCCCAACAGCAAGTCATTGAGACGTTTTCGTTGGGTTCCCCCCGAAACCAAAGACAGTGAGTCCCCAGGCGCCAAATCCTTAACAAAATTGCGCAACAAAACTAAAACAAAGGGGTCAGTCAAAAGGATACTTTCTGTCACGCCTTGTCGCTGGCCGCTCTTTGACAAAGGGAGAGTCCATGTACCCGAACGTTGGCCAAGGACGAAGTTGCCTGCTTTTGCTTGGAACAATTCGCCAGCCCTTGCAAAGGTATGGAACCCAAGGATAAGAAGGACTGCCAGATCCACCCAACCATGGTCAACTGCCGACTGTGCAACAGCATATAGCAGGAGTGGCGTAAAAGGTGGTGCCCGACATGGGAGTTCTGCACGGCCCCAAGCAGCATGAAGACGCCAACCACCAACTAGGAAAGGTTTGCAGGGTGGAATGAAGTGACCCAAACCACTCAAACAGTCACCAGCCCAGCCTTTGGGGTCGCCCTGCTCCCAGAGTTCTTCAATGAAGAGTGAAACTTCCCTATCAAGAATTACGAAGGACGGTGGATAGGGTTTCCCATGCGCAATTAGGAATTCAAGAAATCGTGAAACACTTGCCTCATATCTAGCTTCAGTCTTAGGTGATACAACTTGTGACTTTAGTCTCCCCAATGCCTTTCATTCACGCTTCCTTTCAGCCCGGGTCCTTTTTCCCAACACCTGTCGTCGCTTAGGCATCACGCAGTGCCCGCTTCTTGACCCACCTCGAAGGGCCATCAGCGGGGTTCCACTCAGATTTAACCCAGGCCACAATGAAGCGTGATGATGTAGCAACCAGCACTGCAGCTAGTCGACGAAGAGGCTGCCGGAGACTGTAGGCACTTGTTCTTCCCTTTGTCAAGATTCCAACCACTGAAGCATTGTCGACCAGCAGCAGAGATTTCTTGTTGAAGTTTGAGGCAGAGCGACTGAGCTTGCGCATCAGGTCCAAAACTGCGACCGTCTCCAGCTGGGTGATATGGGCATTGGGTTGCTTCCACTTGTATGAAAGTACAACCTTCCACTCCCAATGGGTGGGATCAATTGAACGGCGGCAAAAGTCACTTGCCGAAAAAGGTACTCCATGGTCCAACTTCACGTCGGTGCCACGATGTGAAACATTGCGTGTGATGAGGTAGATCAGCAACTGCTCATCACTCAGGGCTGCATTCGGGATCTAGCAGGGACCTCGGAGAACATGAGCGATCCCCAGGTGTGCCGAGGCAATGCCGGAGACCACGCACCGCCCCCTTGGCCCCTGGCCCGAACCGTGTCGACCATGACGCTTCCTTGAGCTGCTGCACTCTGTCTTCATTGTTTTTCCAAATCCTCCAGAGTTCAGCCGTCAGGTCTGTGCTTGCAACCATTTCGCTGGTGATGCAAAGTGCAGCCAGCAGGCGAGCCACCACCAAGACTGGGAACGTGTTTCCAATCAACTGCCCACGCTGATCCTCTGTAAGCTTCTGCTTCAGGTCCAGGGCGTCTGAGTTGAACCCCAGCATGCGGAGCTGCTCATCTGACAGCAACCGACGAGGGCCCTGGGGTGTTCGGACAAGGTTGTCCTCAGAGTATTGATAAGGCGCAAGGCGGTAGGCGTCTCCTCGCCAGCGACCAAGAGTTTTCGTGTCGCACCTGTCATACCCAGCCGGGTCTTGTGGTGGCTCTGACC
Source organism: Cladocopium goreaui (assembly GCA_947184155.2). Classification (NCBI taxonomy): domain Eukaryota; class Dinophyceae; order Suessiales; family Symbiodiniaceae; genus Cladocopium; species Cladocopium goreaui. The sequence continues at coordinate 64,774 of CAMXCT020006791.1, read as the reverse complement.
GCGGGAATGGCCTGGCAAAGGTAAAGAAAGGCCTGTTATCATCCACCAGCTTGCTGCAGTTCCTCCTCAGAAACCAATCGAGCGGAGGGTGATCTTGGCCACGGTCAGCTTGGTGGTCAGATTTCCTACTTGCTGATCTGGGAGCAAACTCAGGTCATCGCCCTCAATCACAGGGAGGCCTTTTATCCAAAACAGCCTGGGTCGGCGGCACCTCAAGGCATCGGCTGCCTCACTCATCAGTGGGAGTGAACCGATCTTCCCAGACTGGACAGTCAGGTCCTCTTGATCCCAGTCAGGAAGTCGTAGGGCCCGGCTGACCGTTTTCAATGCTGCAGCCACGGCCAACATGTCCTCCAGAAGTCGAGAGGAGTCGGCTTCAGCACCTTTGCGGCTGCTGTTGAGCGAAGAATGGTTGATGCAAGGCCATCCTCCGCCGACCAGCACTTTTGTGGCCCGTGGAAACTGGAGACGCCACGATTTCACCATTGCCTGATCCACCTTGCGCACGTTGTCGACAACAAGCACAAAGGCACAGTGGCGTTTGGCCAGCTTCTGACAGACTGGGTCAGAATCAACCAGAATGATCCCCTGAGGCAAAACGCCCAACAGTTCAATTGCCTTGCGCAGGCCTCCAATGCCTCCAAACATCTCCACCAGCACAATGGAGTCGCAGGCCCCACCTTCTTTGTCATCCTGCTCTGAGCACACGAGGTGGAGCTTTGCACGGCCCCGTGATGAAAGCCCAATGGTCTGACAGGCTCCTCCTCCCTCAGGAGATGCATCTGTAGCATATACCGTAGGGCTCAAACACGACCGCTGGCTGGACCATAGCATGGGCAACAAGGCAGTCAGCATAAGGAGCTCCTCATAGGCACTGAGATCGACCAGCAATTCGGGATCATCCAGGCTGAGATTTCGATAGAGCTCATCAAAGCAGCAGGCAAGAGGGCGGCAGTACTGCACCGCATGCATGTGCTTGCCCACCAGCGAGAGCAACTCCACATCACAGCATCTCATGTCTGACTTCATCAGCATGTGGAGCGAGGACGCCATCACAGCTCTTCGAAATTTTCGGGAGCTCCCCACCAAGCCTTCTTCTCCAAGTTGCTCCGCACCAAGACTTGTCCACTGCAGGGTGCCCTCAGCCGCTTTCTGCTCATCTCTTCCAATGCTCCAAGCCTCAAAGGTGCGTCTCAACGCCAGCTGGCTGTCAGAGGGGCGCCCTTCATATTCACCCAAAGCAGTGCGGGCGATCACCACGAATCCATCGTAGTTGTCCACATAGAAGCTGTGGTACTGCCGCGGTGTAGTCAGTTCGAGCAGTGGAGATGGTTCACCCATTTTGACACACCTGGTAGCTGGAATTCCTGCTAAGGTTCCCATCTTTTCCAGAGAGGACTGCACAAAGTCCACGATGTTTGACCATCCCATCGGCGCTGAACGAATCCGAGGTCTGGCTGCTTCTTTCAGCCCGTCGTTGAAGCAGCTGGCACTTGCCTCTTTGGAGATCACAAAGTATCCGCGCCAAAGTGGGCCGGGGGAGAACACATGAAAGCAATGCTTAATGTCTTCTCCATACGCCATGATGACCTCATTTTCTAACAACACCATCTGGCCCCACAACGGAGCAAACCCCATAGCCTTTGACGACTGGATGGGCATGCGGCGCTGCAGCATGTTTGTGGGAATCAAGTTCACTATCAGTCTCAAAGACCGCCGCCAGCCACCGCTGTCATCAGCGACCCAACTTTTATGGACTCCAAAAAGCCCGTTGGTCACAGCAGCCCCATTGACCGTAGCTGTCTCAGAGGGAATTTCCCGTTCCATCATCCCGGCCAGCACCAGATTCTTCACAATGACATCATATTCAGAATCTGACTCAACAAGCACAGGGGCAGAATGTCGAACATCGCCCAACTCGTCGTCAGGGATTCTGAGCAAAGACGGATCCCGAACATATTCCTTCAGCTCCGGTGCCACTGTTTCTTCCAGCGACACCCTGCCAGCTTCACCTTCTCCAGGAACATGAGGGGCAATCGCTGCCCACGTCAGCTTGTAGGCCTTGGTTACCTCATAGCCAGTGTAGAAGTCACCAAGCCCCTGAGATTGAACCTCCCAGTTTGTGGCCTTGATGCGGTGGTCGTCCTCCTCAATCCACGGTGCCACCAGTTTCTTGAAGTCATCCACAGTCTTTTTCTGTTCTGCAGTGTGCTGCAAGGGATGCGGCATCACGCGACCCAGCGGCCGAGATCCTCCACAGAACATGGCGTTGAGCACGACCAAGACTAAGCTCAGCCATGCATCGATGCCACATTCCTTGGAAAGATCAAAGGCCTGGGCCATTTCAGCTGCAGTCAGCGCCCGTGGCTTGTCATTTTCCAACAACAGTCGCTGCAGCCTGAGCATAGATTGGCTATCCGGTGGGACTGCAATTGGCAGCAGCTCGACAGGCGTCTGCCTAAAGTGCCGTCTAGCGCAGCAGGGCACCATTCGAGTCAAATTTCCCAAGTGCCCGGGGCAGCGCTCAATGACCATCTTCAGCACCACCCCGACAAAAGAGACAGGCACCTCGTCAGCCAAATGTGCTGCCATGAAGTTCTGGCAATCCCTCCACGACCAAATTGTCCTTTTTCCCGTGATGCTGAATTGCTCGATCACAGCTGCAGCCACATCAAAACCCGTTGGATCAACATAGAGGGGGCGTCCATCTAGGGCCTGAGCTGCATCCTGGACTGCAATGTTGTCAGCATAGTTCTCCCTGAAGATGGATGTGGGGAAGAACTCGCTGCCATCACCAACATTGACACCTCCATCGGATGCATCCCATCCAGTATAGATCTCTCTGATTTGAGTGGAGCCCACAACACCAAGGAGCTTGCCTTCACACGCCCTCTGATATCTGCCTGGCCGACGTCGAGCTTCTGGGCGCACGACTGTTGCAACTCGACGGAAAGCTCCATCTCCCAGGGCGCCCCCCTCACGGGCCAGTGGGCGGTAGTAATTCTCCAGCAACTTCAAGATGGTATCCGCTGGAAATTCACACCATTCCACCATCAGCGAGGTGAAGTCCTGGTAAACTTTCTGACGGTCAGCCAGGCTCTCATAACATTGGAGGATCCCCCCATACAAATGGTGGAGCCTCTCATCGTTCAGGAGCACCTCAAAAGTCTGTTCCACCGCTGGTTGCACTTGTGCGCCCGCCAGAGCTCTCTGTAAAGCAGGCAGCTGCAGCCGGCCATCCACGATGTTCACCTCCGACCAAAGCGGCCTTTCTTCCCCTTTCCTTTCCCTTTCTTGCCCCCTCCTTTCGGCTGGTTGTTTGGAGGCAGATCTTTCTCGGCGTCTTCTCCTTTTGCGTCGGTGTCCCCTGTCTTGGGCGTCCATGTCGGGGTCCACGTGGTCTGCTGCCGCTGGGGGCGAAAGGGGCCTCTTTGAATCTTCATCTCTTCCTTCACTTCGGATTGGGCCGCCTTCAGCTCTGGTCTGAACACTGCTGTCAGGTCGTCGTCCTACACCAACTCCAGCTGCGACGCCTGAGCCCATCCCTGCTGCTTGTGCGCCAGCTCGAGTGCCTTCAGGCGCTGCACCAAAACGTCCAGGGCCCTTGGTGCGTCGTTCTGACACAGCATGTCGATCACTGTGGCCACTGTCTTCAATTCTCTCAGATTGCAGACTCCCACCTGAGCCGGTGGATTTTGCACCAGGAACACGCCCGCCACGTAACTCATGGCTACTGGAGGCAGCTTCTCTGCGTTGTTCTCCGCCGATCCCCTCCCCTGTGCTCGATGCACCAACTCCTGCATCCTCAAGAGGGTCACCGAGGCCAGATTGCCCGGGTGCTTTTGATGCAGGCGTCTGAGGCGTTCCATGCCTCTGGGGAGGGCGGCTGAATGAAAAAGCAGCCCTGAACTTGAACTCGACGAGGGACTGCGTGGACGGATGGAGTCACTGCTGGAACTGCGGCTCTTCTTCTTTTTCTTGTCCTCTTTCTTCTTCTTCTTTTTCTGAGGAAGGTCCAAAGCTGACAGTCGTGGTTCCGGTGGAGCCTTATTGGTGAGCTCCTCACGAAGGGAATCGCCCTCTTCAGCTCTCTTCTCCTTGCGCTCAGTCCTCTTCTGTTTGCAATGAGGCTGATCCTTGGTCTCCTCCTCACTCTCAGAGCGCTTACGGGCCTTCTCGGCGATCTTGTCCCTTTTCTTTTTCTTCCTCTCCTTCTTGGCAGGGCTCTCTGTTTCACGATCGGCAGGGCGTTTGTCAGCCCCCTGGCCGGAGCCCAATGCCCGGGCAAGCCCCTCGATGCCAGGCTGCCCCGTCACCACCGCTCCTTCCAAGGCGTTGGGAGGTTGGTTTGCCCCAGGAGTGGAAACAGCTCCCCCCCCAGGGACATCCTTCCCCCCAACAACCGCAGGATGAGCAGCAACGAAGGCCTTCTGGTCAGCCGTCAACCATACAAGTCGTTCTGCCTGGGCCGAAGTGACCAACCTGAAGACGTCCACATGAATTGGATTCCGAAAGGCGGTCTCACTCCTGCAACCTCCAACTGGCACGTCGCAGAAGTGCACAAACACCGCAGGACTATCCGTCAGCTTCCCATACTCATTCTCGAACCAGTACAGGTAATAGCCATCCTCTATGGCCAACATCTGGCACTCGAAAACCCGGCCGCCACTGATGTAGGTCTCGAGGGCTGCACCAGTCACCGCTGCCAAGGCTCTACCCTGGGGACGATTCCTATCGTCATACACCGCCATTTCGAGAAGACAGCCCATCTCCAGCCCTTCAAAGTGCCGCTGATCAGCTTTGCGGCCTGTCTTTCTCCATGGCGCCAGACGCTCACCTGACATCGCGTCCACCACCCAAGGGAGAGACTTATGGTAGGGATCTTCCCAAGAGAAGAACCACACCAGCTCCCCAATGAGCAGTTTAGCGAGCCAGGGAACGCTGGCACCTTACACTTGAACTCCTTAAGCAAAGAAGCTAGCGTCACAAAGAATGTATCACACTATATGACAGGGGGACCGTTAACTATACCACCAAAACCCCGTTTGATCTTGGTTATATAAATCACCACAAAATGAAATCCCAGTTCATCATTCTTCGGGAAACGAACAGCCTGCAGACAGAGTTTTTTCCATTGCCTCCCGCATCAGCTGCTCAAGCATGTCACCCAGTAGTGCAGCGTTGTGATTCCTGCTGCGTTGTTTGGCTTGGTTGGCGATCCAACGACAAAGGTGCTGAACTGGACATTCAGGATGTTTTTTTGGGGGGGATTCTCAAACATAACATGGCTTGGATGAAGCAATAAGTGGAGAGTTCAAAAAAAAAAATGCAACAAAACGGAGAGTTTCACAAACCAAAAATGGGGAGTTTCACCAACAACGGGTGCCAGTGCCACTATGTTTCGTCTCTTTGAGGTGGTATGCATAATCAACAGCTCTTGTTTTGTGTAACGATAACTTCATCCCCTAAGAATGGTGCTGTTGATAGTATCAATTACAGTATCAAGAAGATTTTCTCACTGGGTCATCTATTGAACCAGCGGCGAAAGTCACTCAGTTGATCCTATTTGTTGGATTTTGTTGGCCGACTTTTGGCTGGAGCCCACCGATCTCAATGGAAATGAAGCACCAAGCAGTGAAAGTTCTGGCTCTGGATCTTTGTCAAGTTTCGAAACTTCCAAACAATGCTGATATTGAGCTGCTCCAGTTATACACCAACGAGCTTTAGAGCAGTATGTGTTAGATGGAACTTTCACAGCCTGTCAGATTTCCCAACCACTGGGATTTTTTGACCATCCTAGGATTCACAGATTGCTGCAGAACCTTCCCACACCTGTCCTCTCCGGAAAGTAGTCGGCTTTCAGCGTCAAGACACCAGTTTTCTGGGCACAACGGAATCCGGAAGATGCGGCGCAGCATCCCCAAAAAAGATCTGAAACTCGGGTGGTTCGAGTTGCATTTTGACCACTCCAAGGACTCTGTCCAGAATCATGACCTATCATAACGTCTTTAAATTTTGACACCAACAATTCGCTGTGAATGTGTGCACTGGAGGCATTGACAACTTGACAAGCCCACTCTCATCGAGCGGCTCATCTTAATCTCCCAAGCTTTGGGTGCTAAATGGCAGTGGGTCAAAACCAGGTGGTGAAGTCCCACGTTGGATCCTGTTGGTTTGGCCAGTGTTGATGAAAAACCTCCATGGCTTGCTGCTGAAAAAACTCATGTGTGGTGAAATCTCCGATGTTGCTACCCAGAACCGCTACTCCGTGGAAAATCTCGGAAATTTCTGGGAAAACCATCGAAGTCAGAGATTTTCCACGTTACCGGAGGGTAACATCAACGCTGAAAGTTGCCCATTTTTTTCAGTGAAAAGTAATGAAAAGTAATCGTCCAACCCCCTGGCAGCTGGAGCGACTAGCACCTCACAGATTCGCTCCATGCCCACCAGATCCACCAAACGCTCCTTTTGCCTCAAAAAAAGAGGGAAATCCGCAACAAGAATGGCACTTCCATGGGAAAAAACTTTGGGCAAGGTTGGAAAAAAACATCGGAAAAAGTTGAAACATTAAAAACATCTTGAGAAAACTCGGGAGATTTCAGATGCTGAATGTTCAACTTCATCGGCAAATTGCTGATTTTCCCATGCACAATGCTAGATGTCCTTCTAATCTTCCAAATCCAAATTGTTTCAAAGGCAGCAAATGTGAAGGATTGGATTATCCAGTAGTATGTGGAAGTCAAACAATGCACATTAATTGCTCGTTCTCTGACGTCAGGCATCTGGCTTTATCTACCCAACAGAGTGACCCATCTTGAGTTTGTATAGCTCATTAATGGCCACAAAAGATGCCAACAGAACCATCCAACAACGTGGCACCTGTGTCGGCCAGCATCGCACTCGAAAAACTGATCATGGAACCTCCGGCCCATGCAACTTTTCAACCTGCTGGCAATCGTTTGAGAAGATACCCGTGAGCTGATCTGCTTTCTGAATTTCCAGCTTCAATCATGTACTGAGCTTCAATGTTGCATTGTTACCTTGTCGATGGCCACGTCCAATGAAAACAGCATCACAGTGGCACGTCAATTTGTAAGAAACAGCTCACGCCAAACTCAACTGTCACCACCGTTGCTTGGCATGCCCCACTTAGCGTATCATTCATCTGGTAGGATTGTGGCCTGAAGCTGCTTCAGCATAGCTTTCACCAACGGGACTACCCCAGGTCACAACCCATCAGTAAGAGATGCTCTAAACTCCACAACCGATGTCAGACAGCTTCACCATCACGATTTGCAGTGCCCCCAGTGATGTCCCGGCCGTCCAGGATAGCAGCAAATGCAAAATGTGTCACCTGAATAAGCTGCACACTCCTGACGCAATCTTGGACTGCAGAGCTGTCACCACCTGAACCTCGTTGGCCTTATTTACCAAAAGACTCAAAAGCCAATATAGCGGCTAATGCACCTGTCCCCGGGCGCCACCGGGCCTTTGACGTTTCGTGCGACACTTCAAAGTTCCAGTGGCCCCCAAACTCCTTATGCAAAAATCTGCCGCGCGTTTATGAGCTGATCTTGAACTTTGGAGCTGTCACCGCCACAATCTCAAAGGATGGCAGCAAATGCAAACTGGTTGGTTTGAACCTGCTGAACACCCTTGGGCTGGTCATTGGAATGTATCACCTGAATAAGCTGCACACTCCTGACGCAATCTTGGACTGCAGAGCTGTCACCACCTGAACCTCGTTGGCCCCATTTACCAAGAGACTCAAAAACCAATATAGCGGCTAATGCACCTGTCCCCGGGCGCCACCGGGCCTTTGACGTTTCGTGCGACACTTCAAAGTTCCAGTGGCCCCCAGGCTCCTTATGCAAAAATCTGCCGCGCGTTTATGAGCTGATCTTGAACTTCGGAGCTGTCACCGCCACAATCTCAAAGGATGGCAGCAAATGCAAACTGGTTGGTTTGAACCTGCTGAACACCCTTGGGCTGGTCATTGGAATGTATCACCTGAATAAGCTGCACACTCCTGACGCAATCTTGGACTGCAGAGCTGTCACCACCTGAACCTCGATGGCCCCATTTACCAAGAGACTCAAAAACCAATATAGCGGCTAATGCACCTGTCCCCGGGCGCCACCGGGCCTTTGACGTTTCGTGCGACACTTCAAAGATCCAGTGGCCCCCAGGCTCCTTATGCAAAAATCTGCCGCGCGTTTATGAGCTGATCTTGAACTTTGGAGCTGTCACCGCCACAATCTGAAAGGATGGCAGCAAATGCAAACTGGTTGGTTTGAACCTGCTGAACACCCTTGGGCTGGTCATTGGAATGTATCACCTGAATAAGCTGCACACTCCTGACCCAATCTTGGACTGCAGAGCTGTCACCACCTGAACCTCGTTGGCCCCATTTACCAAGAGACTCAAAAACCAATATAGCGGCTAATGCACCTGTCCCCGGGCGCCACCGGGCCTTTGACGTTTCGTGCGACACTTCAAAGTTCCAGTGGCCCCCAGGCTCCTTATGCAAAAATCTGCCGCGCGTTTATGAGCTGATCTTGAACTTTGGAGCTGTCACCGCCACAATCTCAAAGGATGGCAGCAAATGCAAACTGGTTGGTTTGAACCTGCTGAACACCCTTGGGCTGGTCATTGGAATGTATCACCTGAATAAGCTGCACACTCCTGACGCAATCTTGGACTGCAGAGCTGTCACCACCTGAACCTCGTTGGCCTTATTTACCAAAAGACTCAAAAGCCAATATAGCGGCTAATGCACCTGTCCCCGGGCGCCACCGGGCCTTTGACGTTTCGTGCGACACTTCAAAGTTCCAGTGGCCCCCAGGCTCCTTATGCAAAAATCTGCCGCGCGTTTATGAGCTGATCTTGAACTTTGGAGCTGTCACCGCCACAATCTCAAAGGACGGCAGCAAATGCAAACTGGTTGGTTTGAACCTGCTGAACACCCTTGGGCTGGTCATTGGAATGTATCACCTGAATAAGCTGCACACTCCTGACGCAATCTTGGACTGCAGAGCTGTCACCACCTGAACCTCGATGGCCCCATTTACCAAGAGACTCAAAAACCAATATAGCGGCTAATGCACCTGTCCCCGGGCGCCACCGGGCCTTTGACGTTTCGTGCGACACTTCAAAGATCCAGTGGCCCCCAGGCTCCTTATGCAAAAATCTGCCGCGCGTTTATGAGCTGATCTTGAACTTTGGAGCTGTCACCGCCACAATCTCAAAGGATGGCAGCAAATGCAAACTGGTTGGTTTGAACCTGCTGAACACCCTTGGGCTGGTCATTGGAATGTATCACCTGAATAAGCTGCACACTCCTGACGCAATCTTGGACTGCAGAGCTGTCACCACCTGAACCTCGTTGGCCCTATTTACCAAGAGACTCAAAAACCAATATAGCGGCTAATGCACCTGTGCCCGGGCGCCACCGGGCCTTTGAAGTTTCGTGCGACACTTCAAAGTTCCAGTGGCCCCCAGGCTCCTTATGCAAAAATCTGCCGCGCGTTTATGAGCTGATCTTGAACTTTGGAGCTGTCACCGCCACAATCTCAAAGGATGGCAGCAAATGCAAACTGGTTGGTTTGAACCTGCTGAACACCCTTGGGCTGGTCATTGGAATGTATCACCTGAATAAGCTGCACACTCCTGACGCAATCTTGGACTGCAGAGCTGTCACCACCTGAACCTCGTTGGCCCCATTTACCAAGAGACTCAAAAACCAATATAGCGGCTAATGCACCTGTCCCCGGGCGCCACCGGGCCTTTGACGTTTCGTGCGACACTTCAAAGTTCCAGTGGCCCCCAGGCTCCTTATGCAAAAATCTGCCGCGCGTTTATGAGCTGATCTTGAACTTTGGAGCTGTCACCGCCACAATCTCAAAGGATGGCAGCAAATGCAAACTGGTTGGTTTGAACCTGCTGAACACCCTTGGGCTGGTCATTGGAATGTATCACCTGAATAAGCTGCACACTCCTGACGCAATCTTGGACTGCAGAGCTGTCACCACCTGAACCTCGTTGGCCCATTTACCAAGAGACTCAAAAACCAATATAGCGGCTAATGCGCCTGTCCTCGGGCGCCACCGGGCCTTTGAAGTTTCGTGCGACACTTCAATTTTCCAGTGGCCCCCAGGCTCCTTATGCAAAAATCTGCCGCGCGTTTATGAGCTGATCTTGAACTTTGGAGCTGTCACCGCCACAATCTCAAAGGATGGCAGCAAATGCAAACTGGTTGGTTTGAACCTGCTGAACACCCTTGGGCTGGTCATTGGAATGTATCACCTGAATAAGCTGCACACTCCTGACGCAATCTTGGACTGCAGAGCTGTCACCACCTGAACCTCGATGGCCCCATTTACCAAGAGACTCAAAAACCAATATAGCGGCTAATGCACCTGTCCCCGGGCGCCACCGGGCCTTTGACGTTTCGTGCGACACTTCAAAGATCCAGTGGCCCCCAGGCTCCTTATGCAAAAATCTGCCGCGCGTTTATGAGCTGATCTTGAACTTTGGAGCTGTCACCGCCACAATCTGAAAGGATGGCAGCAAATGCAAACTGGTTGGTTTGAACCTGCTGAACACCCTTGGGCTGGTCATTGGAATGTATCACCTGAATAAGCTGCACACTCCTGACCCAATCTTGGACTGCAGAGCTGTCACCACCTGAACCTTGTTGGCCCTATTTACCAAGAGACTCAAAAACCAATATAGCGGCTACTGCACCTGTGCCCAAGCGCCACAGGAATTTCGAAGTTTCGTGCGACACTTCAAAGTTCCAGTGGCCCCCAGGCTCCTTATGCAAAAATCTGCCGCGCGTTTATGAGCTGATCTTGAACTTTGGAGCTGTCACCGCCACAATCTCAAAGGATGGCAGCAAATGCAAACTGGTTGGTTTGAACCTGCTGAACACCCTTGGGCTGGTCATTGGAATGTATCACCTGAATAAGCTGCACACTCCTGACCCAATCTTGGACTGCAGAGCTGTCACCACCTGAACCTCGTTGGCCCCATTTACCAAGAGACTCAAAAACCAATATAGCGGCTGCACCTTTGGCCGGGCGCCACAGAAATTTCGAAGTCTCCGCGCGACACTTCAAAATTCCGGTGGCCCCCAGGCTCCTTATGCAAAAATCTGCCGCGCGTTTATGAGCTGATCTTGAACTTTGGAGCTGTCACCGCCACAATCTCAAAGGATGGCAGCAAATGCAAACTGGTTGGTTTGAACCTGCTGAACACCCTTGGGCTGGTCATTGGAATGTATCACCTGAATAAGCTGCACACTCCTGACGCAATCTTGGACTGCAGAGCTGTCACCACCTGAACCTCGTTGGCCTTATTTACCAAGAGACTCAAAAGCCAATATAGCGGCTACTGCACCTGTGCCCAAGCGCCACAGGAATTTTGAAGTTTCGTGCGACACTTCAAAGTTCCAGTGGCCCCCAGGCTCCTTATGCAAAAATCTGCCGCGCGGTTATGAGCTGATCTTGAACTTTGGAGCTGTCACCGCCACAATCTGAAAGGATGGCAGCAAATGCAAACTGGTTGGCTTGAACCTGCTGAATACCCTTGGGCTGGTCATTGGAATGTATCACCTGAATAAGCTGCACACTCCTGACCCAATCTTGGACTGCAGAGCTGTCACCACCTGAACCTCGTTGGCCCCATTTACCAAGAGACTCAAAAACCAATATAGCGGCTAATGCGCCTGTCCCCGGGCGCCACCGGGCCTTTGACGTTTCGTGCGACACTTCAAAGTTCCAGTGGCCCCCAGGCTCCTTATGCAAAAATCTGCCGCGCGTTTATGAGCTGATCTTGAACTTCGGAGCTGTCACCGCCACAAGTTTCATTGTCCCATGGGACAAACCACAGAGCACAGGCTACTTGCGTTGCTGCTAAGATTCAGAAGGATTGATGCCTCACCGGCCTCAAAAAACCTTGTCCAATTCATTTTTTCTGCCAGAATCTCAAAATCCTGGACTGTGGGGGATGGATCAGACCTCACTGCAACGGCTCAGCGAAGCAAGCTTGATGTGAAGCATCCTTGCAAACACGATCATAGCTACGGCTCGGAGGAAGTGATTCGCAATAAACTTGTGCTCCGATAGAGTGAGGTTAAAACCAGAAAAAATTGGGCTTGTCTGAAAATAGGTTCAAAATTCCATGGTTCGTCAAAGCTTTCCCTATAAATAAATTGTGCAGTCTTGGGGCCCATCCCCCTTTGGAATCGCGAAAAAAATCGAGCTCAAGAGCGCTGCGGCATCGCTTGATGCGTTTGTGATGACTGCAGCTGCCAGAGTGGATGGAGCCGTTAAGCTTTTATGTGGGTTCTCTAAATCTTTACTTTCTATTCATTCAAGTATTTGAAGTATTCGAAAAAAGAAGAAATACATCATGTATTGAGACTTGATTCGGATATCTTCAGATATCCCGTGTTCAGAGTTGCCCAAAGGACAGCCAAGTCATCGAAGAAAATCCCTATGAGTGCTAGGCTTACTGCAATTATCCAAAATCTGTGTTTTATGGACATGTACAGGTCGAACCTGGTTTCGCCCTCCTGAAATTGGTATTGATTCAGATCGTAACGATCTGCTTAATCTGCTTGATTCTCCGCAATGAGTACAGTGACAGGGCAAACAACCCTACAGCCAACCACGACAAGGCTGGTACAGGCGCTTTAGGGAGACACTCCAACGAAACAGTGAGGAATCTCCTTCTGAAACGTGGTCCACACCAGCCCTTGGAATCCCTGCCGTTGTGTCAATGGCAAGTCACAGAGACGCACCTCACAACCGAAGCGCTATGGAATCGATCCACTCAAGGAGCCTCTATTGATCAACAACCACACGGATCACACGGATCTATCGCAAGGATCAGCTGGCCCAAGGAATCGGCAGGTACATCTCAGTAGGTCATATGACAGTTGCTCCCAGCATCCCAGATACGTTGAGAGGGCACATACATTGGCTAAAACAAGAAGCAAAATACAATAAAATCACCAGTGTCACCCCTTTGTAGGAAATAATTTGCCTAATTTGGGCTACCGGGCCGCCACAGTACAGCCCACCATAGATCCCTCGTACCTGCACCAAATGATGATGGGGGCAGAACTCCGAAGAAACCGACCAAACATGAGGCTGGAATCCAAATATGTATGTATGTATACATATATATATATATATACCCTCGGGGACCCAGGTTCTCCGATGACCGCACACCGGTTGTTGCCCCGCTGCAGATGATCCCGTTGTATCATGCTCCGCGACAAGGCAGGGTGGGGTGGGGGGTGGGGTGGGGTGGGGTGTATTATCTTTCGTGGAATGTTGATCACGTTGTTGATGCTCCGCTGCAGATGATCACGTTGTATCATGCTCCGCGACAGGGCAGGGTGGGGTGGGGTGTATTATCGTTCGTGGAATGTTGATCACGTTGTTGATGCTCCGTGTTCAATCTTTTTGGTTGCAGGTGATGCGCAGGTGGTCCCCGTGGGATATCAATGTATACATATGTACATATATATATATATACAGTATACTGTTAACAGAAATGGTGATAACAGAAATAATTAACGCTTACTTGATGATGATTTATAGGAATTACTTGGATTAAGACAAGCAATCGTTGGTTCATGCTCCATGGTCAGTGTATAATAGTGAACAATGATGATCCATTACTATGAACAAAACTAGCTACATGCATTCTTACAGTGAGTGATCACCAACAATATCATTGATCATATTATAAATTACCACAAAAAACCTCGTCATGAGCACAGATGTCGACACAAAAAGAATATCTTGAATCCATATGGGAAATACCATGGAAAATTCACCACACATGAGTTTCGATTGGGAAAATACAATGAAAACACATGCACGAAAGATAAAAAAACAAAAAACATGCTGACTGTCAGGGTTCCTCACTTTCAAGCAACATTCAAATGTAGTGCAAATACCATGTAAAATAAGGCTACCTTTATTTTGCTTGTGAAAACACAGGGTAAAATGAGATGTTTCAACATATGTTGCATACCATCGCAACGTATCTGTGCTGTATTTATAAGGGGATTTACAACTATACCCTCCTAACCCATATCAAGTAAATCACAACTTTGTAAGCGCTCAAAACGGACGAGATTTTTTTCATCCGTTTTGATGCCCAATTCTACATAACAATGCTTATGTCAAAATGCTAGTTTCGCTATGGCGAAACGCACATTTTCACATGTTTGATCATCAACACCTATCATCTATCGGAGAACCTAGGGCCCCATCCGTATACTTATTATCTGTATCTATTTATTTACTTATTCATTTATTTATATATATATATGTATATAATTACATATGTACGGTAGAATTATGTACAAAACTTCCAGTTGATGAATGGCTACAAAAATGATTGCACTCTTCGGTCATCAAAGTGTGAAATTCTTTCGGCTTGCAGGGCCGATGGCCATACAACAAAGCGCACGGCACGGCCCCGCACGGCTCACTCGTTAGGCTCATCTTGAACGGTGGGTGGACCCCAATAGACCTGTAGCATGGAAGAAAAGTTGCTGGGTACAGCAGAAACCAGCAGCAACCTTGCGAAGAATCCTCTGGTGTGTCTGAAAATGGGGTATACCCCATATTATTGCCATGAGAATTCCCTTGGAATTTAGGCGTAGCCCATTTTCAGACAAAGCCTTACATGCGAAGGACAGGATGAAAAGATATGAAAAGTTCAGGACCTTTTCACCTTCAAGGCTGAACTCAAGTTTTTCTGCCTTTCCCGCTGTTGGTTCCAAGAAGCTGCAGCCCAGCCTTGTAACTCAAGGTGTGAGGATAGTTGAAGCGACGATGATTGATGGAACGGGGCAAGGTTGCCCCGTCCTGCGAGTGGGCTTAGGATCATGAGATACACCAGGTGATCAGGTGGCAGCCCTGCTACCAGGTATGATTTTCAGGTAAGATTTTTCAACATCCCTAGGGTTTACCATGCTTTACCAATGATCTTGACGGTATAAAACAAATATCACAAATGGTTTCTGAAACCCACAGGATTGTTTGTTGTATGACGTTGCCTTTGCCGTTTTCATGGAAGAAATGCACAATTCTGCAGGAATATGTGTTAGGGAACCTCATCCCACCCATCCAATGGTTTCACAAACCTCATCTATTCATCCTATATCAAATACATGTTCTCAAAACGCATGACCTAAATTGGGGTATATCACATCTGTTCATAGTTCCCCATAAATCGCCATTGTAAGATACATCGAGAAAATGCTAAAGATTGCTGCGAGTGGGTTCTCCCCCATTTGTTTCAAACCACAAAAAACATCGAACCACCCACACTTCGTTCCTGCAACTCCGTCAGAGGAGTCAGGAAGCCCCGGCGATCCGTGTTCTCACTGGGGTAGTCGTGCGTGAGCCTGCAGCGAAAAGATCAAGGCAGAAGAGGTGAAGTTTATTGCGAAACTTTACTTCGAGTGATCCCCACTTTGACAGATTATTCCGACATAGTTTTTGACATATCATCTGGATGTATATGTGGCATATATTTTTGACATTCTATCTGCCATTCTTTCTGGCATTTACTCTGACATTCTATTTGGCATTCTATCTGGCATACCGGCATCTGTTCTGACATTCTTTCTGGCATTCTTTCTGGCAGGTATTCTGACATTCTTTCTGTCATGTGTTCAGGTGGGTGCCCGAGCTGGAGCTCGCAGGTTCGGACTGCCGTGGAGCCATGATCTGGAGCGAGATTACTCCACTTGAGCTGGCAATGGCTGTGACATCCGGGTTCCCGTGGTGCCCACAGCGATGACAAGGGCAGAAGGAGCTCGAGGAGTGAAGGATGAATGGACGGAAGGAGTGAGTGCGTCACACCTTTGTGAAAATCTAGAGACCCTCACCTGGCAGCTTGGGAATCAATTACTAGAATCCATCTCTTTGCGAGATGCTTTACAAGGGGAAATGTGTCAGAAACTGGTGGGTTTTTATATGTGAAATTTTCGAAGTTTCCTGAAACAATCTCACTTCAAGCAAGTCTGTGAGGGGTGTATCACTGAGCGCCAAGAAAACGACTGGATCGAAATGGAAAGATGAACAGGCGAGGAGGTTGAGCAACAACCGGAGAGCAGCAAAGCAATGAAGTTGTCCATATGACCAGCAAAATGCTGCTGCTTAGCAGCAAAATGGCTCAATTTCCAAATCAACAAAGCGGTCAAGAAACTCCATGGAAAACACGCGTCTCCATTATATTGATTATTCGATATTTCGTGACAGAGAAGATCACAAAATTTCAGAAGGGCTTTCCGAATTCCTAGCACTACCCCCAGTCATCATCCAGTCATCATCCATGTCCAAGCCCCTGGCCCCGCTATCCGCAAGACTCGGTAGTGGGTGTAGCGGCCCAGGTCCTGTCGCATTTTTTACCTCCAGCCTAAACCTGGATCAAATGGTGATTTAATGGTGATTTAGTGGTGATTTTATGGTGATTTCATGGTGATTTAGTGGTGATTTTATGGTGATTTAATGGTGATTCAATGGGATTCAAATGGATTTAATGATGGATGATAATGGACGGTAATGCTTCAGAAACCATCCCATCCTTGCAATCATATGGTTCATAGACCCCATGCCAGACTGGGTCCCCAAAATGATTTGTCGGGCCAGTACTGAAGTTACATACTGTGGATGGAAGAAATCCTGCACCACATTAGATGGTTGAAACATGTTGAAACCCTATAAAGAATGGGATAAACCACCTATCAACTGGTGCAGTATTTCTTCCGTCGTCTGTATCTTACCTTGGGAGGATCGTGCCTTCTTCCGCCGGATGTTCTGCCGGCCATCTGCCATCAAGCCCCGCAGGTGTTTGCGGATGACGCGACTCATGTGGAAGGGCGTCTCCTAGGAAGCTCCGGTCCCAGGAACTTGTAGCAGAGCTGGGGATCTTCTGGGAACATGCAAAATTCATGGGATAATACCGCAACATGACTGGACCCATACCCGCATGATAGCTGAACTGGGTGAGAACTGTGGCAAATTGTGGGATTCCTGGACAACTATCATCAGTGTGAAAAGTCACTTTACCAACACAGGTCTGGTGGATTCTGACCAAAAATGTTGCGGCTTCTGCAAATCGAAATCAGTGGACTCCCTGGGTGAATATACATCCCACCGCTGAGGGATTCTTATCATGTTCATACATAAACCACAAATAATCCTCGATCAGTAGAAACTCACCCACCCCGAAATCAAATGAATTGAATAGATCATAATAGATCCTCTGCTAAAGCAGGGTTTCTGTATGGATGTTTGTTGTTGAAGGAAGCTGGATGGGGAACAAAGCGGCCTGGAGCGCGCCCTTCTTCCCAGGCCCTGGCGTGTCCTATAGGCGACCCCAGCTAAAAAGATGAGCGAATGAGCGTGTCGTCAAAAATGTTCATCAGAGATCTACCGAGATCTAAGATGAAATCTTTCAAGAATCAACTCAATCATACTAAATCCAATGGTCTTCTGGGATGTTGTGGCTATCTCCCTCTGTCCCTTGAGTATCACCTTCCAACCTTGCCGCGACCGAGCCACAGGTTCCATGATGTTGTCGAAGATGCGATCCGTGCGAGCACCGGCGCAGGCGGCCTGGTCAATTTGTTGGAGAAAATTGAGAAAAAAACACATTGATATGAGATTAACATGGATATAAATTGGATAGATTGTGAATGATTATGATAGATTTGGATCATTGATCCCTAGTTCTGCTGCGAAATTGTGAAAGTCTCAGCCATCAGAGCCTGAACCACATGCACTGGCACGCAACAAATCAGAGCACAGACTCAGTTTCCATTCCACGTTCAATCTCACTTCTTCCCTTATCTTCTAAACCCCTTTGAATTGTGCCCAGTTTTTCTTTTAACACAACTTGACACTTTCTGGCCCTTCAAATTGACTCACAACTGCAGGGCCAGGCCCCCCAGGGGCCTCCAAAAAAACCGGACCCCCCCAAGGACACCTTCTGTTCCTCGGTACGATCTTCGCGTTTCGGTTTCTTTTTCCTTTTGCTCTTCTTGGCCCAACGGGCCTGCAGAGGCGCCTCAGCAGTGTGTCAAAATATGTTAAGTGTTGGTGGTCAGATCTGGAAAAACCATGGGATCAATATGGATCAATGGCTAGGGCTGAAGTCGGAAAATCCTTCAACGACCCTGAGGCCGCCAACTGCCAAGCCCAACACCTCACCTCATTCCGTCGCGATGCGACAGGGATCGGACTTGGTCTTCGTCCAACAGGGATCATTTACAGTACCTTTCTCAATGTATTGAAACTTACTGGTGCTTAGCAGGGAATGAGGGAATGATCCATAATCACTATTAATCATCCCATTCCCCCAGTCCCATCCATTCCCTGCGTTTAGCAGCAGTAAGGAAAACACCAAGCCCTTGTGGCTTTGTCCATTGATTTTGTGGCCTGGTTTTGCAGGTTTAGTCCAGTATGTCCAGTATCCTGAGGGCTTGCCCAAAGATTGCGTGCCCAAAAATCCCCATGGTTTGGAAAATGATGTTCCCCGTTAAAATTGACACTGGTGTCAGTGTCCTGGGCTCCTTTGCCAAGTCATGTCAATGCTGGGGGTACATCCCCCGACAACCAATGACTTGGAACCGTACAAGAAGCTGCATGAGCAGGCAGGCCCCAAGGGGACGAACGAAGGGCAGCCAGCATGGCTTCAATGGTGTGGTGACACGGAGTTTTCCCTGCTTTCAGACTTTCAGATCTGTCAAATAACTTACTGAGATTCAAAAAATCTGGGAGAACAAGTGCGGGGTGGTTGGGCTATGCTGATGATTTTACATGTCAGGAGAGTTAGGCCGTAAGACTTGCAGACTTTTGCCACTACTTTATCTGGTGACGCATCAGCTCAAGAAGCAGAGTGCCGCCAAGATTTTGAGGCCAGATATCACCATGTCTGGATGCTATACCATCAATCCTAAAGCCGCTTGAAAGTGATTTAACGCCATGTCTTGTTGTTCACCGATGTGGATAACCACATCATCGCAGGGCTTGACAACCACTGCTCTAAACTTTGAAATCCTGTGATTGCTGTGAAAGGAATATCCCAACCGTTGCTTAGTTTTATACCCCTTACATCCCATTATAATCCCAGTATGTCCCCAGGAATACCAACAGTGAAGATAATATAAAGATCATCTGCAGTCCTGAGATTAATGCAGCTCCCTGTGCAGATGCTGCTATGCTCCAACAAAATACACATCGTGGTCCAGTGGTTCCCATGTGTATCATAGATGTGCATATTCATAAATATATATATATACAGTATATATGCAGAATATCCCACAACTCTCTCCACATTCTTTTCTTGCGGCTCAGCCGGCCAAGCAGTTTGATGCATCGCCACAAGACTTTCCTGCGCGACTTCGCGACCTACCTGTGGACTCTTCCCATACCTTGGTAATGGACTTTTGTCTCAGCACCTGGAAAACATGGAATCTGCATGTCTCATGAGGGTATTAAAAAAAAAAAAATCTGAGTGGAACACTGGTTGGAGACACAACTTCAGCACATTTTTAAGATATCTGGGGGTATCACTGACCGCAAAATCGATATATATGGCTTTCCCCTTTTTCAGTACACAGATCACCACTGATCACTTGGGTGGAGTTTCATGGGTCTCCAAGTTAGGAGCACTGGATGCCCCAAAAGGGGCGGGAGGATCGCCCTTCCCACAGTGTCCTTTCCAACAAAACACCAGGGATTCTCGTAGCATCAACAACGGTCATTTCCCCACCAACAATGGGGACTTACTCAACTTCCATTAACTTCCAAAGTCTCAATTGTTTGTTGATGGTCCACAAGATTTCTTCAGACACTGTAAGATGAGTTCAATGAATTTAAAAACAAGAACAACTGTGCGCGCAAGAGAACGGTGCAGCGCAAAGATGCTTCAATCTGCCCAGGTTCATGGAACAGTTCTGATGGCTGGACTGCTGCTCTGTTTGAACGGTGCCTGTGAGTTGCGTAGCTCAGAAGTTGCACCTTCCTAGTAAAGTGACTGGACTACGTCTACAAATTCTACAAAGCGCCACTTGCTCTCCCGAAAAAAAAAAAAACATTTTTTGAAAACGCCACAATTCGGCCATGATTCGGGCAAGACACATCCACTTGACCAGCCATCTTTCCTGAAGCCAGCTATCTTCACAAAGCCCAGCCGTGAGAACTGCTGGTCCAAAAACTTCCTCAGGGCCTATGGTCACCTCGCAGGCCAGGAAGGAACACCCAAAAGATATCTGATTGGAGTGCGAGCTTGGCCCATTGACCAATTGATGTTCAGCCTAAGACTCAAGATGATTCAAGACTGGATCAACTCACAAGATCATTTGTTCATCGAAATGACCAATCCCACTGAACTTCCGCAAAAAAAAAACATGACCCCAGGCGATTCGCAGAATGCAACGCCTGAGTACAAGAAGAAGCCAAAGAGCCCATCGTCAGGAAGGGCTCCAGCCTGTGGTGCTGAAGCCTTTCTGATCTGACTGGTTTTAGCCCAAAAGATTGGTCTGTCTGAAAATGGGGAAGTTGCCCCAACAAAAATATGTTCATGTGGGTCCTCTGTTCTCGAACAAAAACCTCTGCATTCTCTGATTCTCTGATGCAGATCAGATGCATATAGGCATACCTCGACTCTGACATGACTGAGTTAAACCTGCCTTGAACTGATGGTACTGAAAGGATTTGCGATCTCAAACCGTTGCTTGGAAGAGACTTTCCAACTGCTGATTCTGAAGATGCTCGACTTCCTATGCATAGTTGGCGCATTTTGGGCGAACTCCAAGGTCATCATACTTCACCAGCTTTGTGCATACAAATCATCTTTGTCACCAGTTGGAGCACTGCAGTGAACTCAATCACAGAGCCTAAATTCCTAGGATTGTAAAGTAATGACGAATATAGATCAAGAGTGAAGTGCTAAATATATTCATCTTACTATTAACGCTTACTTCTTGAGTTTTCCATGTTTCCTGTTGCCCTTGTTCGTCGCAGCCTGCTTCAGACTGTCAGAAAGCTCACCCGTCTCCTGTAGGGGAACCAATCCTGGCACAGATTGGGTGTCCTGCTGTCCTGGGGAAGTGGTGGGAAATTGGGATGAAAATATTGGAATATGACAGTGATCATATTGGAATCTTGGAAGAACCTGGGGAAATGTGGATGAAGACAGTGATCAATATTTGAATATATATATATATTCCATAATGATGTTCCAGATGATATTTCCTATGGAATAATCTGAATAATACAGAAAATTGGATGAATCATCTCCAAACATCTACCATCTGGTTATTTAACATAGCCATGGAAAATGGCCCATTTATAGATGGTTTTCCCATTAAACATGGTGATTTCCATGGCTATGTGAGTCATAACCAGAGGGTAATCTATTCAGATGATAGAATCAGAGCTCTCACCTTTGGAGGAACTTAGAGTCATTGAGCCAAGCCCCGCCAGGATTGGGCCTGGATCCCCTTCCATGAGTCCTCCGACCTGGGAAGCTGCCATTAGGGGCTACCATGGGGATGGTGACCACCCATAAAGATATACACCATATCAGTGATGGTGATGATGGTGATGGTGATGATGGTGATGAGCCCATCAAGATCATATATCATCATATCACTATCTTAAAAATGATGACTTGGGGATGGTTTTTCAGCTTTATTCCTGGGGTTTACTAACATTAAATTCTTCTTTTCCCCCTGTTTTGGCAGCCACTCCTCCCAGCCAAGCCCCGGACGCTACGACCACCAATGAAGACATGAGGCATGCTGGTGCGCCCGTAGAGGTTTCCCAACCTCTACGGCCACGGATGAAATCTTCGTTGATCGAGGTTTCTTGGTTCCACATTTGTGGCTCAATTTCTGGTGTTTGGGTCAAATCATGTCAAATCCAATTCTGTTGCTAATTCTCAGGCGTGTTAAAATCCTCTGGTTTTCGCTATCAAAATCCTCCAAGAACCCAGTTTTGCTGGTGAATCAATGGATTGAATGCAATTCTCACAGAATGTTTGTCATCACATCATGTTTTTTTCCTTCAAATCTTCCCCTGAACCAATTTCCAGAACCCCCCTGTTGGCCCCAATTCTTTTGTGTGTGTGCGTGTTGGCTCTCCAAAAAAAATGCTTAGTAAATATCCTCATTATGCTTGGTAAATAAAATTCTTGCTGGCTAAATCCCTGGTGCTTGCTGGCTGAATATCCTCGCAAATTGGTTGTGTCAATCCCCCATTTGTAATGGCAAACCCAAGTCATTTTTTGGGTGATATCACCATAAACTGTTTACTTCTAGACCCCATTTGTTCAGTAAATCTCCCGTCCTATCCCTATTATTACTGGTGAAAATCTACCCATATACCATGTCTATTGGTGAAAACTCTCCCCAAATCCATTATTCATCGGTTAATTGGTTAATCCATCGATGTTTAATGGTTACATTAAAATGATTCAACTGTCAACAAAAAAACATCCCCATCAATTGGAAATAATATCATGTATCCCAGTTAGACTGTCAATTTTCAAGACCAATAGAATGATTAGGGAGACAGCTCACTCGACAGTCTCATCCCCAAATCATTGAAAAAAATGATGAATTTGAATTGATGTCCCATACATAAAATATTATAAAATAGTCATGATTTTGGACAATCTTACTATAATAATAATATAATAATAATAATAAGATAATGTATAAGTAAATCTCCCCATCCCCATCACCTCGGGTCTCCGCACTCCGCGCGCTTCGCTGCCTGCTGTGGGGAGGCCAGGAACCATTCGGCGCCCAGCGACACCTGAATTTGCAGGGGAAAATGGTAAATGTTAGCAGAAAAGATCATTTTAGGTAGCCAAATCTCCCACTTCAGCAAGTGTTGATGCTGTTTTGTCTAGAGTCTAGAAGATATTGTGGAATTTGAGTCATTTATGGATGTTTATATATAGTTTGGCAATAAAAGATAATAAAAGTAGATCCAAGAAGAGGTTTTATAAACATATAAAGAGAAGGGATTTTACCCAACAGAGGATAATGTTTACCTACAAAAGTTGTGAACTTACCCTAAACATGTAGTTTCACCAGACAAAGCTGCTCGATCCCAGCAGGTAAAAAGCATGGATTTCACCAGCGACCATGAGGCGTTTATGGGCAAATTGAACAAATAAGAATTAAAATTTTGACAAAGAGATAAAGTATCGAAGCGGGATCAAACATGATCAAAGAGTGTTTGTTGCTTCAATGGCCCTAAATTCACATGCTCATTCAATGTTTGCTGACTTCACCATCACCAGAATCTCCTCCTCATCCTCCTCCCATCCCCCTAAAAAAATAAAGATGCCTTTTTGTGACTCCACCAGGGTCGGCCTCTCTGTAGTCCGCCCCCATGGCGTCGAGAACCTTCTTGGCCTGTAGCTCTAGCTGGAAAGCTCTGTATACTTTCACTGTGAAAAATGTGAAAACCAACCAACAATCAATAAGAAAATCTGAAAAAATAGAGCCCCCACTTACAGTTTGATCACAAATTGTTCCCCAAAATCTGGCCGCAAACTCTCTGCAAAAAAGAACTCCACCAATTCCATGTTCAACGCCTCGCTGGAGAAGGGTGACCAGTCGTAGGTGTAGATCACCACAGGTGCCTGGCGACGGGGCGGGGCCAGTTGGGGAACCCAGCTCAGGGTAGAAGCAACTTCTTAAGTTTAATCATGTTTAATCATGTTTAATCTAACTGAAACCTTGAATCTCATAACCCAAGTGCTATAAGTATGACATCATCGTTTGAACGTGGTGATGGTGATGCAAAATAAATCCTGACGTCATGGGAAATATTCATCCCTGCCAATGAGCCAGAACATGCCAGCCGCACCGACTTGATCTCCTCCTCGATCTCTTTTCTCACCTCCCACTTGTCATATCGGCCCGCTTGAACGGAAGCCTGGCAGCTAGCAGCACTGCAGCCTGCTTTGTGGAGATCGAATTGTTCACCACCGAAATCTGTGGAATCGGATGGCACCTGCACCTGGAAGAATGGCCGCAGAGCGCCCATGGCAAAGCTGGCAACCTTCAAGGGAATGTACCTCGATCCCAGCACGGACGGTCGTGATGCGATGCTCATGCTGCAAACAAAGACCAACACTGAATAGTATCCTAAGAGACTGGAGATGTTAATGATATTGTCCGAACTATTATCCTAAAGCCTAAGACTATATCACCAGTATTGAAGATAAAGCCCCAAGGATTTGTTTCTAAGATTTGTTTGGTGAAGGGATTAAAGCATAAACTCCCAGGGGTGCAGATTGTACCTTGCAGAAACCATACACAAAAAATTGTGGATGATATGTCCAACAGGAACCCGAAGTCGCAGTTTCCCCTGCTCATGGATAGAAAGGACTGTGGGTCCCAAGTGGTTTCAAAACTTTGACATTTTGCCCTTGGAAGTGGGAGTTTCTTCCATGGTAGATGGGAAAACTTTACGGACTTTACTGGAAATCATGTGTTTTATCAATCAATAGAGGGGGCTTCCGGCAACATTCTATCGGTGAAACAAAGAAACATTGACAGGCTGAGCTAACGACTGTGTTGCATCAATCTCTGTCCTGCTTGGGCCAGCGCCAAAGAGCCATGGCCGTACGGGGACTTGGGAAGATGCAACGGACTACTGTAGAATCAGCTGAAAACAGCACGAATACCATCCCTCCATCCACAACCGGACCTCCACAACAAGTTTAAATCCTAGATTCCTAGATCAAAGTGCGGATTTAGGGATTCAAAATTCACACCTCCCATAGATTCTTGGCAGGTCGACCATTTGACGTTCCTCCTTGTCACTGGAGATGTGGAGGGAGTGCTAAAATTCCTTGGCAACGGCAACGTGGAAGCCGACCATGACAGGGTCGCAGGCCAACATGGCCAACGGGGTGCGGGTGACATTCGTCATGGGACCGTTTCTGGTAAGAATGACCAGTTCTGTGGTTCCAAACGGGCCTGAAAATTGAACTCAGACCTGACTAGAGCACCTTGTTCTGCAAAGAGTTGATTCTTTCTCTCTGCTTAACAGAAATGCAAAGAATTGCCATCTCAGTTCTCCTGCGCCTTGCAGACTGTATTACACTGTATGGGCTTCCAGTTATTTCCAAGCAAAAATGGTAAACTAATGTAAACTACCTGTCTGGAATCTGATGCAACAGCTTCCATCTAAGGGGCTGTCCAGACGACTGGGCACCGGACACAAAGCCGAGTCCCAGCGCTAAAGGCAGCACCAGAGCTGTGGCTGCCTGAGATCAGTAGCATGGTCGTCATCATTGGTCCCATCAGGCGGACAGAAAAAAAAAGAGAAAACACCATCCAACTGGTGATGAAGATGCTGTGGTTTTGTGATTTTGGGGACCCCAAATCACAAACTACAACGATGATGTCATGTGGTTTTTTTAAAACAATGCCATTTTTACCACCCATTTGGGAATGGTATAAATATGCATATTTATACATATTTATACCAGCTATTTGTGGTGATTTGATGTGATTTGGGGGATATGTTGCCAAGTTCCCCCACGCGGAGCCCAGGTCGGCGCCGGCTCGAACCGCTCATGACCTGCCCCGATCCCAGAGATTTCGGGGGAGGGACAAGAAATGTTCAAAGAAACACCTTGAAACTGGAAAATGATTCACAAGAATGACTTCATCCAATGGAAATGGGACATTACAGATGTGTCCGAAACAGGCAAAAATAAGGGTAATTTGGAGTTCCATTCCATACTAGTTCGACTCTTTGTCTTTTTTGGAGACCCCACAAAAAAGCTGACAAATCATGCTGGCGGATTGGCTTAACACCTGCTTCCACCCCTAGAAGTGGGTCTACAGTTGGCTATTGTCGGATTCTGCGGGCCATTCTGTGGCCAAATCCTACATCTCAACCCTCCAGCCATCCGGATAAAAATGTACACCTTCCAGGCAGACTCTTCTCACTGTGAGATGTATCAAAACTTAACCAACAACCACCAAAACCATGGGAAATCAGCAAGAAAAAGGGTTATGTAGCCAAGAAGAATTGGGTTATACTTGCAATCAACAAAATAGGGATGCAATGAACAATCATCGGGATATGGGTGCGTCCAAAGAATTGGGGTGCAAGTAGCCCCAGATCAGCATGGTATTCCATGCTAAATAGACCATAAACAGGTGGTTTTTGTGACTTCACAATGTTGCGTCACTCCCAATTTGACCATAGTTGCCCATTGGTGGTCATAAATCTCCATGTTCCAAGAATGAAGTGCATGAAGTGGACAATTCCTATGGTGAAATCTTGGAATTGCATCGCTCGTGGTGCTCCCCAATGGGATACCTCCCGTGCCTCAGAGAACGCGAACCGGACACGCCGTGGACGCGGAGGGTTTCCGAGATCTAAGTCTGAGAGACAAAAGGGAGCAAGTGTTCATTGGAAAACAGCAGAAATATGCAGAAATATGCAGAAATTCCTGGTGTTTCCTGACAAGTCAAAAATCGATCATCAACAATAATATGCAAGACTTACAATGTAAGACCTTGATGCTGGCATGATATGGATCTCTGAAAATGGGCTCAGCCCCAAGTCAGCCCGGCTTTTTACACCGCAATTCCTCCGAAAAAATCCACCGCCGCTTCCACTTGTTACCATCCTTGGCAGCATGAGTTCAGAGGCGCAGTAGCTTTTTCAGTTCAGATCCTACCAAGAATGCCAAGATCTGGATGAAATCATATCCAAACACTGGCGTATCATCATTTCCCCTTTTATAATTGTCATATTTCGAAATACCCCATTTTCAGACACACCATGTAATGTGATCCCGACTTCCAGGCTCCTGAGGTCATCAAAGTGAGCACCGAGAGCAAGGGCAGAGCGGCCACTGCACAGTGCCGTGCTCCATTCCAGTGCTCGATTTTGTCCTGAGAACGCTGCGCGAAGCTCAAACAGTCACACTTCTTTCTTGCAAAAAAAAAGTTTGGCTCAACGTTCTACGAACACGTGTTTGGTCTTTTTTTCAGGATAATCATGCAAATTTGGGTAGAATTGGCGGGTGTATCTTCCGTGATGGTTGAAGGTTGAACCGCTCGAAACCCTCACATTTCAGGATAAAATCTCAACTTTTGACTCAGAACCCTGTCTGACCAACCGATCCTCGATGCGCTTCAAATCGCCGTTCAGGCCATTGAGCTTGGCGATTGCCGCCTCATCCAGGGTTGGGTCTCTTGGAATGGGGCAATCTTGGGTTTTTTTTCGCCCCCAAACTGCGCATGAAATCTGGATTGTTCCCAATTCCCCTTGTTTTTTGACACCATGTTGGCAGGAGATACTCGGCAGATCTTTGCTGAGTACCCATCTTTGGTGGTTCAACCCCAAGTTTTGCTGGTTAGACCCCAATTATCCCCAATTTCTGTTGAAACCCTGACATTCGCTGCTTGAAATCCACAAGTTTTGCGCCTGCAGCGCTGCATCATCGCCCGCAGATTTCGCCTCGTTCAAGTGGCGGAACTGTGGAGCCATATCTGACGTATCTTGGAGAATCATCTAAGGAAAATGGAGATTTGGGAGATTTTATGGGATATACCCTTTGGCTAGTAACATAACTATGTAAAATGGTCCATAAAAAATATATCATTCATGCTTATTTACCCAAAAAAATGATGATTTTCCATAGCTACGTTAAATTACCGCAGGGTAACATGTCCCAAACCAGATTCTCTCGGCCATTTGGGGATGATTTCCCCTACGTACCCCCATAGATTATGATGGGGTTTGGTCAATGGGCTCGCTGTAATTTACCCAGACATATGGTTGAATCAAAACAATAGTATGGGAACATATCACCAAACATTTTGAGGGGATAGGGATTGAATGAAGATATACAGTAGTGAGGATAGATACTTGATGATATTTGGATATACTATATACAACCAACAATATATATATATTATATATACACATTATATTTTATAATGATCATGGGACAGTGAGGATAATGGAACATATCCCCAACCATTTTAAGGGTTATAACGGGATATAACGGGTATATATGAGGATGTATCACCGACATTTAAAAACAAGAATTTGATGTATCTGAAATTCGCCCAACATGAGATTTAATGAGGAAAATGATCAACCAGGATGACAGGACTATCCCAGATTTCTGGACCAACCCAGATTTCGTAACGGACCGGACAGGTAGTGGAATTTTGTTTGCTTCTCAAAGAATAAAATACATCTGGTTCATTCACCTCTATGTTTTTATAAGGAGGCCGGACTGGATTCAAGCCTCCTATCTTCTCTGGTTCCTCCAGTGGAACAGCTAAAACGATGTAACAGATGTAACAGCCGATACCACTGCGTGAGCTGTGCACCTGCATGTCCTTCTTTTTCTTTTCCTCTGCCTGCCCGAGGACAAAATCAGATCGGTGAATCCAATGAATCCCCCCGTGGCTCCCGGCCTCCAACAAGTCTTCCATCTTATCTTCATCGCTGAGCTTGGACTTGGCATGATCCTGCACGTTGAGCTTGAGATGGCGGAGATTACCACATGTGGAAGCTGGATTCATGCCATCTTGCGCTGAAAAACACTCACTTTTTCCGCAGAATACATTTTCTTAACTGTTGCCATCCCAGGCACATTGGGAGCTCTACCTGCAGGACCAAGGAAAGGGTTGCATCAAAATCAAAGTAGTCACGTTGTTTTTGATTTTACAACCATCTTGAAAACCATCTTCAAGCCTAGCTAGACTGTTGAGCAAACCAATTCGGAGAGTTTCTGACAAAATTTGGCATAATATAGAATTATTTTGCTCCAATTCCCACATAGTCGTTCTCCCCGTGCACTTCTCCAGGCTCTACCAGAGTCAGGTCCAAGACGTCAACAGAGCTCACGAAATCGATCAAGGCATGACTCTGGTCGCAGCACTTTTGTCCAGTCTTCTTGGCTTCCAGGACTTGTTTCTTCTTTCCATAGCTCCCCTGATGGGGCCCCACCGATCCTGACCGTTTCGGAACTTGGATAACTTGGAGCTCGGACAGAGCTTGGGGAGCTCCTGCATGCCATGTGGATGCCGTAGACTTCACCGTGCAGCGGCTGCGCTTGAAGATATGAGCCATGGCTGGAGATAGACAGCGGTGAGATGTAGAAAGGTAACAAAGCGGAGAACCTTCCCAAGAGACCTGGCCCTCATGTGTTGCAACGGCTACTCAAGCAACACATGCTGAGATTCAGCAACGAACACTGGCTTCCAACTGGTTCAATGATTCAACCCATCCCAAGAATCGTAGCCATTAGGATCATCCCAACGAAGTGACGCCGCGCCTTCAGTCCCGGAGTCCTTGACATGAGGATATCCAAGTGGTACTGCCAGGGAAGCCATCAAATGATTTTCCAGGACCCGCAGATTGGCTGGTTTATCATGATCAGCGCCAGTGGTTTATCATGATCAGAATGTAATTTTTGAAATGTGCAATCTATTTCAGCATCGTGATGGCATGAAACCGTTTTTGATCCAAACACCTGACCCCCACCCTGTCTTTTAAGAGTCTAACCTGGCGTGCTGGAAAATCCTGCTTATAGACTATAGATAAATGATAGCTTACATTCTAATTTGAAATATTCTTGTTCGAGCCAGGCACATCTGATTGATGAAGGCATATCCAGTTCAGTTCCATTGTTTCTCTGCTTAAATCACCATTTGTGATTCTGAGGTCTTGAGGATTGAATATATTGAATCAGCATTTGAGATGATAATCACAATCTAAATCACCAAGTTCATGGATATGAATTTGATAAATTTTGATAAACCATTGGATATGAAGCATTGTGGATGAGCTTTAAACGTTTAAGGCTTCAACAACTTCAACGACTTCAACGACTTCAACGGCTTCCCGTCTCAGGGGTGAATCGGGACCCGCCTGGGCAGCGTTGTACTGCGGTCCAACTTGCTCTAAGACTCGTCGTGCCTGCGCACCCGCGACGATGAAAAAGATGGAGAAATAACGAGAAATCGATGGAGAAGCGAATGGATAAGCAAATGACAGCAACAAATTGGATACATAGATACTTAGATAATCACAGATAATCACAGATAATCACAGATAATCACAGATAATCACAGATATATAACCACAGATATACAACCACAGATATATAATCACAGATATATAATCACAGATATATAATCACAGATAATCACAGATAATCATAGACGCTATAAATTTGACTATAAACCACCCATGGCCTGACCATCCCCCTTTTTCAATGCACAGCGTTCAAAACCCTCTGTCATTTCAGTATGCCGCTTCATCAATAGGGTTTCCTTTTTGATATACCATCTGGTTATTTAACATAGCCATAGAAAATCACCATTTTTAATAGGTAAACCATCTATTTCTATGGGCCATTTTCCATGGCTATGTTAAATAAAATGAAAAAAATCACGTGCCTCATCGGCTTTTCGCTTCAGATCGTCTCGACGTTTCTTGGCAATCGCCAGGGCGACGAGGTGATCCTGGCGCCGATCCAGGTGGATACCAGTGATCCGGGGTCAAATGGGGCAGAGGTGGCCATTTCTGCCATGAAAAAATGAAGATTTCGCCTCTGAATAATGATGAATAATGAATATATGGACATCTGAAAAATCTGAAAATGGATAGTACACTCCAAAATGCTGTACAGGTGTAGGAAACATGATGATGAACCAGGGGATTTTAGGATATAATTCTACCATATTACCAGACAATCCCGTTTGGGGTTTGTAAATGGGAACACGGTTCAATCTGAACAAGTGAACAAGTTTGGTATATGAACTGATTTCCGCACAATTTTGGGAATGTGCATCACTTACCCCTTTTTGGAATGTGGACCACAAATCATTTGGACAAGATAACTGAGAACTAGCTGCAACTCAGTCTGACCATGAAAATTGGCCAGTGTTGCAGTTCTTCTGACAGGAAGCGGCTACTCCAAACCTTGTTCAACCCATCGCTCGCTGCTACCTTTTCTAATGTTCATCTTTGAAGAAATATTAGAAATATTCAGCAAAATGATCAAACATTCAAAATACCAAGCTACATGCATACATCTCCGAGAAACTTGAAAAACACTGCCATATCACCAACAAACTGCTTAGACTTGAATCCAGAGAAAGACTGCGGTGGCCCCAAAATTACAACAGCCCCGACTCGCCCAGGCCGCGGCCGACCTTCAAAGCCTTTTCAGCTCGCAGAGAATCGCCATGGGCCTTGTTGTACAAGTCCCCAGCATGTGCCACTTCCATCTCCTGTTTGTCCATCTCCTGGCCGATCATTTAAAAACAAACCAACCGGGAAGATGAAGAGAGGCCACTGGAATTTCATGGAATAGTTGCTTCCGTTGGTACTCAGCCACGCACACAGATAGAGCTCAGCGGCGCACACAGGCAAAAACTCTGCCACGCACACACATGAAACTCACCTACGCACACAGATTAGCCTCAGCCATACATAGAAAGCAAGCTCAGCCACGTAGAGGACCACCACATGTTTAGAGTTTAGTGTGTTCAACATAGTTGTCAAGCAGGTTCGACGCCGTGAGGGTTTTTCGTGTTCGACCACGCAAACAGAGGTGACACCTTTAGGGTTTATTGTGTTCAACCAAGCAAGCAGGGACAACGCCTTTAGGGTTTATTGCGCTCAATCAAGTTAGCAAATTGCAAGAGAAGATCCTCCCCAGTTAGCATCTACTATGCGTGCGCCCACCAGCGAATATTTTTTATCCGTGCAAAAGGGGAAACTATAGCGTAACGCAGCAGTATGATAATATGTGTGCATGTGCAATATAAGATCTCATACCTTAGCATCAAGTATGTCTCCAAGTGCAAGAGAAAATCCTCTACCGCTTGCATGGAGGCTGCTCGCACATGCAAAAGAAGCGCGTAGCATGCATTTGGAAGTTGATCTCATACCCTAACAAATTGCCTACATGTCGTCATCCAACATGTAGTCGCCACATATGTCTTCCCGCGTGTATGGCTGAGTAACATTTCGAGTGTACGGCTGACACACCAACCCATTGGTATTGGTGCCTCAATATCCTGGAAGTCTGATGTTATTGTTGGAATCCTCACTCTGGATCCACAGGTCTCAATACAATACAACCGGTAGCCCAAAAAAAAGTGGTTTGCCGCTAGACTAGTGCCACTTCAGCCCGGGGTATGTTCACTCCCAAGCTGAGCTGTTCGGTCACTCAGGGTTTCCATCATAGAATATCAGGATCATGACAAAGATCTGCATCATCTTCTTTTCGATCACTTGGAAGTACTAGATGATAGACACTTCAAAAGTGAGAATATTGTGCATTTAATCATAGTACCTGCATAGTATCTCTAACCTCCCACAGCTGGAACTCCCAAAATTCCATCCCTCAACGGTGAACGTGGAGGTGATCAGAATTGATCAGACCTCGTTGTTCTTGGCCAGGTTCGCAGAGGTATGAGCCACCACATCCGCCTGGAGGATTCAAAGCCCATGGTTTTTGTTCCCAAAAGGAGGATTCCAAGCATCCAAAATGGGACTTACCCTCTGGTAAACTAACATAGCTATTGAAAATGGCCATAGAAATAGTGGATTTACCCATTAAAAATGGTGATTTGCCATAGCTATGTTAGTTCACCAGAGGGTAAATGGGACTTAATCATCCAAAAGCATGATTGCAACAAAAATTAACGGGGATATCGCTGGAAAAGAGCGTTTTGATCAAAATCATTGAAACCTGTGGTTTTCAAAGGCCCAAATTGGCGAATGATTTTGAGCCGTACCCAACTAGAGACCGCCAAAAATGGTGGATGTTCTGGTGGAATCCTGTGATCACATAATAAAAAAGGGATAAAAAGGGATCGTCTTGATGTTCTTCAAATGTTTGAGATCTCAATCCCTTGGCGTTCAGCAAATCATCCATTGGACCCAGCACCTGGCCATGCATCATCCGTGTCAGGTTGTCATGCTGGTCATTGAGCACCTTCAACTTTGGGTCCTGCGGAATGCGAAGTCACAAGCTTGACCCTGATAACCTGAGAATCATGATATATCATGCTACATCATGATTCTCAGGCATCAGAATACATAGAATCAGATTGATCGTGATCGCAAAAAACATGGGAGGTTTAGATCATCAAATCATCTGCAGCCATTTCTCAATCTGATCATGATCAATTTGATAATCACAAATCGCTTGTGGTAACATGTCTTCCCTTCGAATTGATCACTGATTCGGACAACCCCCAACCCCCCAACTCTGGTCCGTGCCCTTCACGGTCACGGAGCCAGATCTATTTCTAAGCGCCACCGTGTGGTTCTCCGATTGCACCTCGGGTGGCTCGAATGCCAAGAGAGATGTGGAAAATATGGGAAAATCTTCGAAACCATAGGGAAAATGAAGGAAAATGATTTATACATGCTGGATTTTCTGGATCTTGATTCTACTGAAGGGAAAATGGAAATCGAGTTCTTTCAAATGGATTTCCCTTTTCTATCCGTTTGACCAGTAGAGATGGAGACCCTGCTGGATCTACTGGGTCTGAAAATTTGGAACGCCCAAATCCCATGGTGTACAACTCAATGTCCAATCTCAAAATGGCCATAAATTGCGGTATTTCATGGTATTTCCCATTTTGAGACATATACTGGCTGGGGTTTCTGTATGGAGATTTCTTAGCCATAACAATTCTCTAGGCAGTTTCAGCCCAAAAGAAACATGACTTATCTGGGATACCCTAGCCAAGGAAGCCCTGACGAAGGCCTGGCGGGCGATTGGGATAATCATATGGTATCCCCGGAAATTGCTGGTATAGCATAAATTATGCCAATATGTTTGTGGGAATCTGCTGATGATGATGATGATGGTGATGAGGAGGAGGAGGAGGATGATGATGACGACGACGATGATGATGATGATGAAAAACACCCAACAATCTAATCCGCGATGACAGGCAAGCCTCTGCCAATGCGGAGACGTTGGTGCGGTTCAAGAGTTCATCTAAGTTCTTCTCCACCTGAACAGACCAATTGAGGAAGAATCTCCAGCAACCACTTGGGTGTATCTGGAAATTACATGTTACCCCAAAAAACTATATACGTATTTGTAATGGGACAATGGTAATTAACCATCAAATTTAGAGGTGTTGCTGGGAATCCCACATTGGCCAAGCCCTGGTTTGAGGAGGTAAAACAGCCATTATCCAATTGATCAGGAATAGAACAGGATGATGACCCGGCTTGCCTTACCCACACAGATTCGTGCCACAACGGTAGACGCTCGTGTCATCGGTGAAACCCACAGCAGCCTCGGATCTTTCGTCTTTGGTGAGGTTCGCTGCTTCCAATGTCTTTTCGACCTCTGGGCGCGACCCAGATATTGGTCTGGAACTGATCTTTTGTGGCATCTATGATGTGAAGATTAAGCTATGTATCGCCGTCCCTTTGTCAAGTTTCCAAACACTCTGCAATCGCGAAAATGTTCAGTTTCTGGGGGGCCCAGCATCCTCGTCGTACCTTAGCCCGACAAATCAGAGTCGAGTCGTGGTTAATCTCTGGGCTTCCACCACTTATAGATTCATAGATGGTCTTACAAAATAAAGTCTTCGACCAGTTACTGTAAATCACGGGTTCTTAACCCATTTGTGATCTGCAGCAGGCCCCATCTTTTTCTCTGTCTGGACATGCCCAGGTCAGACCTTTTGTGAGCTGGCCAAATGTCACCCCTTTACTCAAAGCTATGAGAACATCGGTATTCGGCCCAAGAAATCTTCGCCCAAAACCACCGCAGTTTTTCGGAGCGAATCACAGCGAGCAGCTTGGGCGACTTCTTCCAAAAGGGTTTCTCGCTCTCTGCAGCAGGGGCCACCCGAACCGACTCCAGTTCCCCGGAGCCGTCGAGGGTCAGCTGTACTGCACCACTAGCCACTGATTCCTCAGTCAGGATCTGAAACCAAAAACTGCAGGTGAAAAATTGGAGCCTGGAAAAAAAAGGGCACAAAAATCTGACAACACTTGAGTTTGGCAAAGTGGGTATCCACAAAAAAACATGGTGTGGGTCAATTTTCTGTCGATAAAAACACAACCATTCCAACGGCATAAGGAAACCTGCAAAAGACAACCTTGAGATGGAGGGACTCTGCCAGATTTGTCGATGGCATTGAAATCAGAAAGCCAAAGGCACGTCTGCTATGAGAGACAAACAAATGTCCCCCTAATTTTTGCATTGGTCAGTTGTTGCCAGTAGGGTGAACTTGAAACATCCTTGTACCCGAAATCTGCGCTTCCAAGTTCTAATCGAGGAGTCAATGTGCTACATGTTTGTCCCAAACACATCAAATTGATGCCAGAGGTTCTAAAAGTCACAAGCCCCCGAGACTTCAGAATCTATGTTGACAATCGCCTGCGAAAATATCAGAAACGCTGCAAATTTGGGTGATGTCGCAGCATACTTCGCCCTGCTACTTTGTGACTTCGCCACTGAGACATCCATTATTTGTGGGGCATCAATATCCTGCCCTCATAAAATGTTGATACAAAACCAAACCAGCAAATCTTCACACACACCACTCCTTCCCTGCCACCCATTGGTAATCTCGCACGGCAATGAATGAAAAGAAAACACAAAATCTCTATATCATCTCCATATATAGATTGTTTTTGGTTTGATGGGGATTTCTGTGCACGTCCTGCCACGTTTGACTTTTTGTTTGACGAGTTTCCAAAATTTTTTCATCTAAAATGCTACCCTGCACGAGGCATCACCAGGTCGGGGGCACGGTGGTTCGTACGGTTTTTTGTCTATTCCCGTCCCCTGTTACATACCCCAAAATTGACCCCAAAAATGAATAGATCCAATGCTAAACCACGATGTTTAATTAGTGGTGATATCTATGTCATCTCAGAAAAATGAGGGAGGAGACTCCAGTAAGATTGTCGGAAATATGCCCAAGTGGAGGGAATTAACGTTGCCGACCCTTAATTGGGGCGAGATTCTGGTGAACTTGCGAACTGTTTTGTATTCGTTTACTCATAATTGCCAATCAGGCCGAAATGAAGATTGGGATGATGACCCAACTAGACGCTACTTACTCCGCGGTCTAGTTGGACAGGGTTCATCGCATGATCTTGCATCGCAAACATGGGAAATTGATCAGTGAAATAAATTGCCACAGTTTTGTCGGTTTCAAATGTGAATAACATCCAAAACCTAACAATACCTAACATCTGTCCGTTTGTTACAAAATATTATTTAGTTCATGATTGATGTTGTTTGTGGTTTGTTTGCAATTGGTCCCACTTTAGCCGAATGAGAAGTTGATTTACGTGCATATTAGTGGATGCCAAGTACTTTTAATCATCGGGTAGTAGTCAAATCAATCATTATTATGGGGATTAGAAGGGTATCCAGATGGTTCCCTGGATTATTTTCTGCATTTAATGTTGTAAATCCAATTTAATGAACCTTCAATGAAGGATAGCATTGGGGATGGTTTGTGATTTTGGGTTTACCATTATTGTCCTCCATAAGACATCGCAACATCCCATTGAATGGTTGATGGAATGATTGTTTCATGAACATGTTTATTTGATGTAAGTTGGGTGTACCACATTATCACCGGAAAAAAACAAATGGCAATACCAACTCTTAATTTGAACAAGCGAGACCTCCACGAAAGATCCGAGGAGGCTTATGAAGACCAACGTTTGCATGACGTGGACCTTAGTTCTGATCCCATGCTGTGGAATTGGAAATGATTGTGACTGAAAAAATGCCTCATTTCGTTACCAACTGTTCCAATTCATAGTGGATATTGTTCATTGGACCAATCGATTCCACACATAGAACATGCCAACTGAACATTTTGGTACCCAAACGTGCTGGTGCCCCCAAACACCATGCAAACCTTCCAAAGATCAATTCTGCATGTGCAAGATATTCTGTTGGACTGTGCGTTTACATTTACATTTTTGCAGGTTTGTGATGATGCAGCCAGCAGCCCTTTGTTCAGAGACCGACTGATGAAATCGCACCGAAGAGTTTTCCGAGTGCTGAACCATAAACAGAAACCGCAGCATTCGCAAATGGAACATATGAATGCTCTCATGTATGTTTCAACCAATAATGAAATCTAAAAATAATCGGTGGGAACAACAAGTTGTTTTTGATATTGTACAAATTAATTCGTTTTCTTCAACCATGCAGCAATCAATAAACGTGAGAAGCAAATCAGTCAAAACACATAACTCAAGATTTTCATATGGGTCGAAAAACATGAATCACATGAATCTGGGTCATGTGTTCAAAACCATTTCAACCATGTTTCGCCCAGTTCCTGACGGGTATGTTTTTCAAATCAATCAAAGCCAGGCATGGATATTTTTGATTGAAAACACAACATGATTGTTTGTTGTGTTCCCACCGTGTTGGTGTGAAAACAGCCTATTAACGCATGATCCAACAATGCGAAGGAACTGCTGACAACAACACCTTTTTGTTTGGACCGCAGGGCCTCGAAGTAAATGCATGCAATTCACATGCCAATTGAATGAAAAAATGAAACTGCCGCCGACATGATTTGTGCCTGTCATCTTTGTGCAGGTGCCATGAAATTGCCATGATCCCAGCCATGTGCATGGAATTGGGTAGAATCACCAAAGTTTCACACTCCTCCTCGATGGGTGTAGGTTTGAATCCACCCATCGCACCACAGCACTTTTCTGCCACCGCATCTGCACCAATCACGCAATCATCACTTGCAGCAAGTTCCAATCCAGACTTTCCTGAGAAGTCTGGTCGCAGTTCCATTGAAACTTGGACCTGAAGCCCACGGCGCGAAGCTGCAATGGTTTTGCAGTTGCATGTCCGCTAGTAGCGTATTGGGCATAATAATTGTAACCGGGACATGCCCAAATTCGCGGAAGGTAGGTAAGCATTCTGGTCACCGGGAAAGTGCAAACATTCAAATTTCACATGCGTCCAGGGTAGACTTCCTCATAGGAGCGATACCTTGCAACTAGTTGGATTTGCACCATTTCTCTCAACCCTTCGGGACGTCATTGGGAAGGATCTGCCATCTGGTGAAAAACCCTTCTCCTTGTTCCTGGATCGCCCATGCCCTGGCTGTGGAGATTGTCCAAAAGTAGAAGAATCATCCTCTGAATTTCAGCTGTGTCAGCCCAGTTTCCTCTAGTCAGAGCAATGTTGAGCTGAGCACGCAGGTCATGAACTGTCGCTGTGAACTCACCTTGACGTGTTGAAAAGTCACGTTCTGGATTCAGGAGGTGATCTGCTGATCCACCACTTTCGAATTGTCCACCTTCACCGGCCTCTCCAAACTCAATGCGGCAAATTGCACAGAGTAAGGTGCCACTGAACCGTGGTGTCTTTGAACTAGCGGGGAGGTAAGTAACTAAGTGAGCCCAATACGCACTCACCGCTGCTACCGCGGCTTTTGCATGGTGGTTGCTCCGTCCTAACTGTGGGCAGGCCTGCGCAGCCAAAGCTACGTGGGGAATTCCAAAAACAAAACGGTTTCTTGGGAAAACACCTGGGAGTCTTGGAATAGGACGACCGTGACTGGCAAGTCCGTGACTGGGCAAACCGTGGCTGGGGTGGACTCTCCGCAGCAAGAACCCAGAGTTCCTGCAACAAGGGACGCTGAGAAAAGCACCGACAACAGTTGGTGGTGATGTGGTCGACCAAACACAAACCGATCGCGCAGTAGTCCGTTCACTCAAGACAGGAACCGGCGAGGACATCGCTCAGTGGCCAGAACAGAGCCCAACATCCAACGAGGTCAAGAGCGAAGGGCTCCACGAAGAGCGGCCACAACAGCAACAGCTGAGACAACAGCTGCAGCCACAACAGCAACAGCTCAGCCAACAGCAACAGCTGAGCCAAGAGCAGGGACAGCACCGCCCACGGACACGCCACCTGCTGAGCCAGCTTCGGCCGACGCACCGGCCGAACCAGACCCACCGCCACCAGAGCCGGTGAAGTTGGTCCCTGTAGCTGAAAGGGCCAACTCAAGGGCAGCAGCCAAGCGAGCCCGACTGCAGAAAGACTTGGACGAAGCCAAGCAGGTTCTAGACGAACCAGCCCCAATCTATCGGTGGAAGTCCCCCAGGACGTGGACATCGAAGTAGTAGACTGGTAACGAAACATCTCAAGCGAGGAAAGCTTTGAGATCTGTGAAAGAGACCCGGTGTTTCAAGGGAAAAATCTAAACGATATTCCCCAAGAACACCCGGTGGCATCGAGCTCTAGCAACAAGGATCCGTTGCGGAAGTTGGCCGTACCTCCACTGTATGCAGCGGAAGTCCCCGCACGTGCGAGCCAGCTGACACCCACAGTAAAGCAAGAGTTCAACAAAGCTCTTGAGTGTGTGAGCAGATCCAAGGGGCTCTGAGCAGAGGGCCAGAGTGCAACCTTGGACGTGGTGGGCGAAAGGCCACCCGAGCGCAAAGAGGAAGATGGAGCAGCACAAAGGGCACAGATGCAACTGCAGATGGAGGCTCTAGCGAGTCAGGTGCAAGCCTTGACTACCGCTCAGCACACCCAACATCAGGTGAATGCGCAGCTGCAGCTCGAAAAAGAGCAACTGGAGCAACGTTTGAACGCCACTCTCTAGGAGTGGGAAGCAGATCTGGTCATAAGGTCTAGGTCTAGAACCGTCTAGAACACCAAAAACCACAGGCGAAATCAAAACCTCAATCCTACAAAAGCAGGTGCAACCCTGGACTCCTAAGTGCAAACGCCAGCTTCGGTCTTTTCGCTCGGACCCAACACAAAGGAGGCAAACAAAGAAGGGGACACACCCGAACACGGAGAAACATCTCCTTAGGTTCAATGTCCTGCTGACTGTGAAACTACAGTTCGGTTCAAGTCTGAACTTCATGACACTAGAGCTCCCTCGGGCCAATGTCCGTTGAGGAAACGCAATTCCTGGTTCAAAATCATCAACCTTTCCCAAAATGTTGATTGAAAAATTCAAAACTGCGTTGAGTCACAAAATCAGCTAGCTACAATGATGGAGCAATAATGATCGTCAGAGTCACAAAACGATCGAATTAACCACCAAATTCAAATCAGGCAATATCATTCTGGATGAAATCGCGTGACGTTCACCATGGTGAAGGTCACAGGGTTCACTGAGCTCGCAATGCCATGATTTCCAGATATTCACTTGATGCATGTTATTATGGATAGCGCACCAGGAAGGCATATTTCCACACCCCCTTTCGACGTCCGCAATATCGATGTGGCAACCACTTTTCCTGACTCAAATCTTAGTTACTAGTTGAAGTCAGAATCCAAAGTTTGCGATATAGTCAAAGGCAAAGTGAATGTCCAAAAAACATCATCACCATGTGCACGATGTCCTTCTGGCTATAAGCGCCGTTCCAGAAGGATAGCGCAGGATGTTGTTGTAAAAACTTTAGGACTCCATGCCTAACATGCCTTTGACTTCTTCAGGTGGTTCAGCATAAATAGCACGTTGGTATTCAGTCTTGTCACCATTCAAGAACGCAGTCTCAATCTCTCCGGTTTGAACAGTCCAATGTTCATGGCAGAAACTGACAGCATGTTTTTTTTTCCGTCCATCGCCTCTCAGCTTTCGCCAGGTCGATCAACACGCTCTTGCATGCTGCAAATTGCCAATTAATTAGGGCAGATATAAATTCAACCATCTTGAAAGGATGGTGCAAAAGAAGCCATACCGTTGGGGGACCCATACAGGGTCCTTGGTCACCACATGCCGTGAGAAACACAAACCACAACACAGACACAACAAAAAACAAGCAAACAAAACACAGAAAAACCAGGAGCGGCACAATGAGGTTGACCCGGCCAGCAATGTATTGAGATGATGACTTGTGCATCATCAGGTGAATTGGGATGGCGAAGAAAACAACTGAACAAGACACATCACATATCGCCATACAATTGACATGTGAGAAAAAGCAACACAGCACTGTGCGGAAACCAAGGCTCCCCCCAGCCAGGAGCCCCGAGATCACACAGAGCAGGCCACGCGGGCATTTGAGTACTCAAGGTAGGGCTTTCCTTTCTCAAGTTCAACAAATCAAGATCTTGGAAACCCTTGACAATAAGTCGAGCTTTAGGTTTACACCCAGTGGTTTCACCCTGATCATTTTGAATGACCTTCCAAGTGAGTACCCAACGCATGTCCTATACCCTTTCTAGCCACGCGGGCATAAATTCTCACAAAAGGCGATCTCGTCGAGTAGTGGTATAATGCCCGTCCCAGGACCGTGCATAGACAGCTAGCCGCGGATCGATTCCCCCCGGGTACGGGGCCGCAATCGTGACGTGGTGGACGAGTAAGTCTCAATACACCGCGACCCGCCGAAAGGCACAGGGCGCCGGTCAAAAAAAAGAGCATAAATTCTCACAAATCTTGGGTAAAACATGGGACTCAATGACACTGACACGTAGTCAGCGGAAAGGTTTTTTTTCCTTTTCCTTCTGTTGCGGCCGATTTCGCTCTGAGGCTCGGTCCTAACAATGAGAGAAGCGGGTAAATAAACTGCAAACATTATGGAACACCGTGGTTCCACAATTCAAGGCAAATCCAAAACCACACAAACAAAAACCAGGCAAAAACAGCGACGACTCGCAAATCTCCCGGCCAGATTTGCGTTTCGCCAGCAGGAAAAACAGCAAAACAACACAAAAAGGGGCCGGAACCACAACCAAAACACCCACACCAGAAACACAGGATTGCCTTGGACACGAAGGGTACGTAGTCAGCGGAAAGGTGAAACGAAGACAGAGCTATGGTGAGAAGTGATGGACGCACTTCTACCTCTCACGGTCCACTCAGAGTCCACAGCAAGCATCATTGAACATCCTCTAGTGCTCTTGGAGCTCATCGTAGTGAGTTGGATCCGGCAGCTGTGCATAGTGTTCCACAACAAACACAACAAACACAACAAACACAACAACCACAACAACCACAACCACCACCACCACAACAACAACAACACCAATACCAACAACAACAACAACAACAACAACAACAACGACGACAACAACGACAACGACAACGACAACGACAACAACAACAACAACAACAACAACAACAACAACAACAACAACAACAACAACAACCACCACCACCACGACCACAACCACAACCACAACCACAACCACCACAACCACAACCACAACCACAACCAACACAACAAACACAACAAACACAACAACAACAACAACAACAACAACAACAACAACAACAACAACAACAACAACAACAACAACAACAACAACAACAACAGCAACAGCAACAGCAACAGCAACAACAACAACAACAACAACAAACAACAACCAACACCAACCAACAACAACCAACAACAACCAATAACAACCAACAACAACC
This sequence comes from Cladocopium goreaui, assembly GCA_947184155.2. Taxonomy (NCBI): domain Eukaryota; class Dinophyceae; order Suessiales; family Symbiodiniaceae; genus Cladocopium; species Cladocopium goreaui. The sequence continues at coordinate 22,290 of CAMXCT020006791.1, read as the reverse complement.
AACAACAACCAACAACAACCAACAACAACCAACAACAACCAACAACAACAACGACGACGACGACGACGACGACGACAACAACAACAACAACGACGACGACAACAACAACAACAACAACAACAACAACAACAACAACCACAACAACCACAACAACAACCACAACAACAACAACAACAACAACCACAACAACAACAACAACCACAACCACAACCACGACAGCCAAAAAAAATAATTGAGTTGTCTCAAGTCTCTCGAAGTCTCTGCAAGCTTCTTTTAATTTGACTAAGTTCCCTCCATTTTCCTTAAGCCTTCAGTCTCCGAAGTCTTTCAGGTGCTCTGCTCTCCTGAAGTCTCCAAAAAAAAATCTGAAATTGCTTCAAGTTTCCTTGTTTCGGAAATGTATGTAAGTCTGGACGTCAATTGCAGTACTAGTTACGTAAGAGGAAATCCACCCAAAACCCTCCCTTCTAGAGAGAGCAAAAACGCGTTTCTTTGCGCATTGTCAATTCCGATCCAAATTCTTATTATAAAAAATCCAAACGCCAGCGCCACTGAGAAAAACACGTGAGGCTATCGCCACGGTATAATCAAAATAATATACAAATAAATCATATACGACGGCTTCACTCGTGAGATGCAAATTTATTAATCTTCCCTTTTTTCCACCTTTCATTTATTTGTGTTGGCTACCACAACCTGTCTTTATTTCTTTGCTCAAACGCTGGCCATGTAAACGGGCCACCGAGCGATTGAGCCCCCCAGGTCGTGGGTGGGTGGGCTACAAAAATTAGCACCAACCCAAAAACTTGATCCACTGAAATATCATGGACATAATATAGATGAGAGATGTACTGCAGCAGCACTAATATTTGAAGCTTGAATTCCGGCTTCAAAAATTCAAATCCAAAAATCATAAAACCCTATTCCCGAGGGATGTTATAAACAGTCCTTGTGAGAAACGGAACCAAAACCAATACTCCATTAAAACAGTTGAGTAAAATACATTTGGAGTTTGTCAGGTTTGGGTTCATCTCACTTCCAAGTTACTTCCCATAAATCACTTCCGCAAAGGACCGGCGGGGGAAGTAAACGCAGTACGCGTGGCAGCGTAAGAGAGGATAGGAAAAGACCAGATGAGAAAGAACGCGTAGTTCCTACCGGGCAACGCTTAGGAGCATAGAGACGGCTCTAGCGTGCGCAAATGGGATCTTACGTCCGAATACACAGTCGCAACACGTCGCGATTGCGTACTAGTTACGTAAGAGGAAATCCACCCAAAACCCTCCCTTCTAGAGAGAGCAAAAACGCGTTTCTTTGCGCATTGTCAATTCCGATCCAAATTCTTATTATAAAAAATCCAAACGCCAGCGCCACTGAGAAAAACACGTGAGGCTATCGCCACGGTATAATCAAAATAATATACAAATAAATCATATACGACGGCTTCACTCGTGAGATGCAAATTTATTAATCTTCCCTTTTTTCCACCTTTCATTTATTTGTGTTGGCTACCACAACCTGTCTTTATTTCTTTGCTCAAACGCTGGCCATGTAAACGGGCCACCGAGCGATTGAGCCCCCCAGGTCGTGGGTGGGTGGGCTACACAAATTAGCACCAACCCAAAAACTTGATCCACTGAAATATCATGGACATAATATAGATGAGAGATGTACTGCAGCAGCACTAATATTTGAAGCTTGAATTCCGGCTTCAAAAATTCAAATCCAAAAATCATAAAACCCTATTCCCGAGGGATGTTATAAACAGTCCTTGTGAGAAACGGAACCAAAACCAATACTCCATTAAAACAGTTGAGTAAAATACATTTGGAGTTTGTCAGGTTTGGGTTCATCTCACTTCCAAGTTACTTCCCATAAATCACTTCCGCAAAGGACCGGCGGGGGAAGTAAACGCAGTACGCGTGGCAGCGTAAGAGAGGATAGGAAAAGACCAGATGAGAAAGAACGCGTAGTTCCTACCGGGCAACGCTTAGGAGCATAGAGACGGCTCTAGCGTGCGCAAATGGGATCTTACGTCCGAATACACAGTCGCAACACGTCGCGATTGCGTACTAGTTACGTAAGAGGAAATCCACCCAAAACCCTCCCTTCTAGAGAGAGCAAAAACGCGTTTCTTTGCGCATTGTCAATTCCGATCCAAATTCTTATTATAAAAAATCCAAACGCCAGCGCCACTGAGAAAAACACGTGAGGCTATCGCCACGGTATAATCAAAATAATATACAAATAAATCATATACGACGGCTTCACTCGTGAGATGCAAATTTATTAATCTTCCCTTTTTTCCACCTTTCATTTATTTGTGTTGGCTACCACAACCTGTCTTTATTTCTTTGCTCAAACGCTGGCCATGTAAACGGGCCACCGAGCGATTGAGTCCCTAGGTACCGAGGTCGGCCGTTCACCAAGGTTTGAGGGAAGAAACTCTCTTTCGTTTCCTGGGCATTTGAACCTGAGGCTCTGATTTCCTCTTTCTCGTCTCATCATGAAAACTGTTTGCATGAGCCATAAATTCTTCTAATACCAGCCACTCTTGTTGAAACCGATCCCACCTGATGCGGTCCTGCAGAGAGAACTTGTCGAACTTCTGGTTCGTGAGATCGTCGGCCAGTTGGTTCCATTCACGCGGAACCCAGTCAAGCGTCAAATTGCAGCGTCCAAGTCTTAAAGACTCTGACATCTCCATGATAAAAATTGTAAGGGGAAACTTCGTGCTCATCCATTTCGTCAAGGCGTAGGTGTTGGATTGATTGTCCGTTTTGCCCTTCAACCAGCATACGGCCTCAGAGCTTTGCTGCGCCGGCTGCATCCACAGTTTCACCGCCACCAGACTGGCTAGTAATTCCAAGGCTGCAATGATCCTCTTAGGATCCCTTTTAAGCTTCAACCACGGCGCCCAAGAAAGCGGCACCTCTTCAGAAAACCATGCCAGCACCTTTCCGTATGTACCTTGCTTGAAGCCCCCTATCCATGCTGATTCTTCTGTGGCCTTGGCATCTGTATAAAAGATAACCTGTTTGCCCTCCTGTCGTTTGAGTGGAGGCGGGCATTGCAAATCACCACCAGCCAAAAACCTTTTCGCCAAAAAACGCAAAATGGTCCTCAACATTGCAGGCACCCGCAGGGCTCCACGCTTTGTTCTGATGGCCGCACACCAGCTATAAAGAGGCCCTAAAAAGGGTCTCTCCCATGTCAAGGCCATGGCCGCGAAGCCAAGGCGGCCCAGCCCCTGCTCAAAGTTCTTTGCAGTCGTTGTGCCGGTGTCTGCAAGCTCCTTCACCCAATCGTGCATCCAGCGCGCCCGGGATGGCGACAGTCCCAGTTTGTAAACAGAGTAGTCAGAGAAGAGTCCAATCCATTCCACTCTAAGCCCTCCCCTCTGCTTTGTCCACTTGAAAGGGAAACCCAAAACAGACATGTAAAGGAAGGCAAGGGTTATCCCTCTCCTGCCTCCCGCACTCGCACCCAAAGCTTCCAGATCGTCTGCAAACAGTAGCAGCTCCACCGGCATTTGTGGCCCCAGGAGCTCATGCACCAGTCTGATCCCTGCACCTGCAATTCGGCCCCACCAGTATGAGGCACAAGCCAATCCAAAAGTTCCAACATTGTTTATATATATATATATATGTGGTCGTCGGTGTCCAAGACTCTGCAGGCCAGTAAACCGCGTTCTCCTGGAGCATGGAGGAAGCGCCTGTGGGCCTTACTTATGTCCCCCACCAAACTGAAGACTGAGCACTTGTTCTCCTGGAAGTATGCTAAGAGGTACTGTTTCTCTCTCGCACTGGGAGACCTTGTTTTGTCACGGCATCTGATCCTATTATTCAGTTTTGTCCCGTGGGTGGCGTCATGAATCACCCTCTTCTTCCCCTGATGGTTTTGCTCCACCAGCACCGCAAGTGAGGAGATTGCGATCTTGTCTCCAAATCTGGTCTTCGCCTGTTCCAGTGTGAGTCTCTCCATCAAGCCTTCCGCACACTCCTCCGTGAAGTGCTCCCGCACAAATTGTACATGTTCCCCTACCGATTGGTAGTTGGAACGCCAGACCTCCTCCTGCATGTGTGGGTCGTCTTCTAAGCGCCAAGTTGTCTGTTCTTCATAGCAGTGCGGCGTCCTGGGCAAAGGGGTCAGGACACCAACAGGGTAACCTACTTCGCCCTGCATCAAAAATTCTCTGTCTGCATCTTCTCCAAACGCAAGCAACTCCTTCATGAGTCTAAGGTGGAAAGGTTGCCCCGGGGCCACATGGTCCAATCCCTCTTGTTTCGACCCATGCTGTCTCAGCAGGTCAATCCAGAAAAGGCGTATGTCGCTCTTGAGCTTCTCGTCGCGCACAATATTGCACCCTGCTTCACCTCGTACTGCCATCTCGAAGCCAGCCCTGTCCAAAGCTCGTTCATCCCCCAAGTGCTTCTCTATCAACTCAATCGTTCCTTTTCTCAACCTTTCCCAAAAGACACCTTTGCTCCATATCCTTTGCTCCACGTCCCATCTCCCCATTGACAGGAGTCCAGCTCCATCATGAAAGGACCGGTCTTTGCCCGGTGGCTGACACTTGCGGGGGCTCCCAAGCCCCCCTGCTAACTTCCTGCCATCTGGTTTCAAAACCTCATAGTTCTGTCTGTCCGAGTCCTTTGAATGGACCCCTTCGTCAGCGAGGGCAGCAGTTGAAGTATTATGCAAAAAGGAAAACTGTTGTAAAATGCACGTTGCAACCCATCTGCACATGTTCGATGGCCACTGTTCTGAACCGGTCGTTGCAAACCTATCACCCAGTGTTCCGACCAGTTGACGCTTTGCAGAGCGTTGTACCAATGGTCCAACATAAAAACCTTGGTCATCAAAAATTGGTGGTCCTTCCAAAAAGTGTTGCGGCAGCTGTGCAAACCCCCCCAAGAGCAGTCTCGTGGGTTTAAGGTAATCTGTTCCAAAATCTTCCTGATAAAAAGCCGCGGTCGTCACCTGTTCTTGCTGCAACACTTCAGAAAATTGTTGAAATTGCCATACTGCCCGGTCTCTTGCCAAAGTTCTGACCTGACTTGATGGCACCTAAGTCCTCCGGGTTCTCGAAAAGTGCCATGACATGTACATGTTTCATCTGCATTGCAAAAGCCAAAAAGGAAAAATCTGCCATGATGTTGCCCCAGTTTGCTCTCTTCCGCTCTGTCCAGGAAAGGCGTGTGAAACCCCTCGGCCACACGTAAGAACGGACCGGCCTAGGTCCTCTCTTGTTTGCCCATGTCACCCTGGAGAAAGTGCTGCAGGGTGGACTAATGAGCACTGCAAAATATTCCCCAGAAGCTATCTTGCTTAGCAACCGCTCCTGGACTGCTTTCTGAGTTAGGTCTAAATGTGGCTTCACCTGTATGTCCACCATTTCGACCTCCACAGTCACGTCAAAACGCTTTGCTAACTTACGCAACCATGATGAAACTGAATTCTTTCTCGGCTTCCCCGAAAAAATGTAAAGGACCTTGCAAACCCTCCTTGAGGAGGCTGGTCCTCCATCGTTGTGCCTCTTTGTATCCGTAGGTCAGACTGATCCGGTTGTGTCCAAAGGCGCCTTGTCTTCCTTGCAGTTCAAACCGTTGTGACCCTTCTTGAAACATCGATTGCAGAGATGCGCAAACTTGCATTTCTGATAGCTGCATTTCCCCTGGTTGAACCTGAAGCAGATCTTGGAACCATCCGGTGCCATGCCTGTGCCCTTGCCCTTCGATTTTCCCTTGTTGCTCTGCCCCTTGCTTGTCTTTCCTTTCCCTTTTGGGTTCCAGTCTCCCCAAGAGGCACTTGGATTGGAACGTTTGCTGTAGAGGGCCAAGGGCGTGATGAAGTGACGTTCCTTTGTGACCGGACATTTCCATGCCTGTTCCAAAGCAGCTCCAATTCTCAAATGTTCCGTAACCATCAAATTGTATGCACGCTTCCGCACTGCATGCTCATAGCTGAGGACAAGACTCCAAGGCGGCGTCTGTATCTGATTTCCCTGAAGGTCAGTCGATGACAAGCCCCAGACATAATCGCCTAGGATGTAATCCTTGTAGCGCTCCATGGTGTCGCGGCTCATGTCTTGAATCTCTTCACGGTTTGTATGTTTCAAAGCCAGCATCATGACACAATGCAACATCACTGTAAGCCGTCTCCTAAGTTGCTCAGGTCCCGTCGGGAGCGCCACCGTCGTTGTGCCCTTCTTCACTGAGAGCGACCCTTTGGAGTCAAAGACCGGCACCATGATGTCCGGGTCAACTTCGTCTTTTGATACTACCTCCGACAGCAGTTCAGCACGGAATTCACCGTTCTTAAGTTCTTGCAGTTTTTTCTCAAGGTATTCTTTCGATGGTGTTACCTTGTCCTCAACCTTTCCATGGGCCCTCATGAATGCATTCCGTAGGTTGATGTAATCACCTGTAGGTATTGGCTTCGTCCACTCACGTGTGTCCATCTCAGCCTCAACCTCTGCTTGTCTCTTTTGTTTGGTTTGCGTCTCTCTCCAAGCGCAAATCACTGAGGCCAGCTGCGCCCGTGCTTCCAGACCATCATCTGCGTCTGTTGCAAAAGAATCCTTCATGACTTGAATAAGGTCCTCTTCTGATCTGAAGAAGGATGAAAACTTCTGAACTGTTGTAATGCCGTTCGTAAAGAAAGCAGCTTGCAAATCATCTGTAACATCGTTTCGAGACAATGTAAATCTGAGGTCAGCTCCACCCCTTTTTAGGGCATCCTCTCTCGCAATTGGTCCCGCCATGGTGCACGTGCGTGGAAAATGCTGAAAAACAATCCACAACAAACTCTTTCCAAGTGAAGTTGAAAAATGCGTGAGTGAAACATGGTGCAAGATAAAACTCAACCCTAGTGAATCTGCCGTTTGAATCCGTTTGTTTCAAGTTCCCTGCACAGCTACGTTTGTTCGTCGCTGAGCCCTGAACTCCGGAGGATCTGCGGATCTCTCATGTTCTTGCAATCTTCTCAACCGATACAACTGCACTCTTTCAAATTGCCCTCCTAAAACAACCTGTCAAATTAAGGCACCTAAACTTCAGAACCTAACCCGCCAGAGAACCCCAGTCAAACAATCAACATGCCCTACCGGACTGTCTCGATAGGCTCCCTGCATTCCGGCTTGCTGTGCAAGGCTTTTAACCGGCCCGCTGATATTCCAGGCTCCCCCTTTTTGGGCACAAACTCGGATCCCGGTCTCTTAGAGACTGATCTTGACCATAGCAGTTGCATGTTTCCGGAAACAAAGCCCTTTTCTTGAGTTGATGTGAAATAAAAACTGGTTATCAAAACTCTGCACCCTGCCAAACTTCCATGCAAAGCTTGTGAAACATCCCAACAATTGTGTCCATCCAAAACAAGACTCCACAGCGGTGGCAAAACTGATTCCTAATGCAACTTAATCAGTTCCCTCTTGATCTTCCGAGCTTGAGGCGCTGTCCGAGCTCGAGGTTGATGACGAGGATGAAGAACCTTCAAGTGCCTCCGTCACGCTGGTTTTTGGCCAACATACCTTACAGACATGTGAGTATGCTGACTCCTCTGGCATTTGGTAAAACTCTACTGATGACTTGAAGGACATCTCACGCCCCATCCAGCAACCACCTTGACTCTTGTGCAAGCGTCTGCAACGCCTACCACTGTTCACCACAACATACAAAGGTTTCCTAGTTTCTTTCTCCGTTTGCTGTTTCTGAACCTGCAAAGGCTGTGCATTGGGCGCCGACTGTGTGTCCTCCGGCACATCTTCTTCTTCGACCTGTCCAGTTAACTCCCAACCAGGCTGAACCTGCCAGCGCATAGAATCCTCCAAGTGAGAAATGATCAATTGCACCTGATTCTCAGGCAACTGTTCACATCGGTCAGTGAGCCATGACATCGCACTTTCAATGACATCTCTTTCATCCAAGAGTCCAGTCCTGTTGTCTACCCGTACAGCTTTTGCGTATTGCTGCTGGAGTCTCGCAACCACACCATTGTACATCCTGATGTACGTGTCTGAACCGTCAGGCTTCCAACGACCTAGCATGTCACGTTCCTCTTTTGCAGTTCTCAAGAGGGCTAACCCAGTTGGGAGTGTTGCACGTTCTGAATGCTCTGTCCAGAATGTCGACAGGGACGGATCCAAAAGGGGTTCCGTCGTTCCCGGTCTCTTGGCAGCTTTACGTACATATGAAGAATATGAAGTGACATCATTGTACGTTGCCATGGATCTCCTGAAACTGGACCAGTCCCTGTTCAACTTCGGCAGCATGTAGTCACGCTCAAAGTTTGCATATGTCTTGAAGAGATCGAAACCCGTCTTCAACCAAAATGGACTTGTAACATATGCATGCTCTGAAACACAAACCGGCAGCTCTTGTACCCTCTTGGTAGGCCCTGTCGTTTTTGTAATACGCAAGATTGTGGTCATGCGCCCTGCATAGTACTTCAACTCCTTCGGGACTACCTTTTGAATGTCGTCCCAACGAAGTGAAGCCCAGATCTTGAAGAGCTTGATCCAAGCGACTGCCCTCGTGCCCATCAGTAAGGTGTCGTTCTCCACCATGACCTCTAGTGCCTCCAAGAAAACCGCCGGGTACCTAGGTGCTCTCCTTTTCGGTGGTGAGTCCTTTGACAGCATCTCCACAATATAGTCCTTGACTGACAGAACTACCTGTGATTCTCCTACCTTCATTCTATCATCTATGCATGCTGTACGCTCCATCCAGGTGACTGCCTTGACTATCAAGCCAGGGATGGTCGGTCCGCAAGGCTCATCAAACCGAGAGAATAAATATTCCACCAGGTCTCCAGGGACCGGGTAGTCAATTACTCCCTTTGCTGCTTCTAGCCACTGCATGAAGGCCATCCAAGTCTTGACATAACGTTTCAAAGTGTTGTACCTTGTCCTACCTGCCAGGGCCATGTGCAGATGGCGATCACTGACGCAATGCTCCAGATGTTGCAACGCCGGAGCTTCAAATTTCTTCAATTCCAGGTACAGCTCCCTAGACCAGTACTCCTTCTGCTGGTCCTCACGTTGTTTCCTAGCATTCACCTCTTCATCACTCAAATTACGTCTACGTGCAGGTCTCGTGTTCAGCGCTTCCCCAGAAGCTGCACTCACTGTAGGGGTCTCCCAACGTGAACTGTTGTTGCTAGAGAAACGTTCCCTGATCAGCGGCTCTTCAAGTGGATCCAAGTTGACATCACCTCTCAGCCGTTTTGCCAGAGGTTCCACACGTCTGGAATCTTCGATCCACACTGCCACTTAATAAACATGTTTTTGCTCACAAATGAATCCCAGTCCACGGCAAAGCTGTGAAGAAATGGAAAAGGCATCATCCACACTGAAAATTGCCAATTTCTTTCCAGTCAGCCCATGTTTTTCCATTAACCCCCACATGCAGCTTTCAATGTCCACATCGTCCATGGAGTCTTCGAGAAGACTAGGCAGCGCCGAAAACAACTACCTACAAAAATTAGCACCAACCCAAAAACTTGATCCACTGAAATATCATGGACATAATATAGATGAGAGATGTACTGCAGCAGCACTAATATTTGAAGCTTGAATTCCGGCTTCAAAAATTCAAATCCAAAAATCATAAAACCCTATTCCCGAGGGATGTTATAAACAGTCCTTGTGAGAAACGGAACCAAAACCAATACTCCATTAAAACAGTTGAGTAAAATACATTTGGAGTTTGTCAGGTTTGGGTTCATCTCACTTCCAAGTTACTTCCCATAAATCACTTCCGCAAAGTACCGGCGGGGGAAGTAAACGCAGTACGCGTGGCAGCGTAAGAGAGGATAGGAAAAGACCAGATGAGAAAGAACGCGTAGTTCCTACCGGGCAACGCTTAGGAGCATAGAGACGGCTCTAGCGTGCGCAAATGGGATCTTACGTCCGAATACACAGTCGCAACACGTCGCGATTGCATTTTTTGAAGTGCTTCGAGTCCTCGAAATTGCTCAAAATTGTAACTTTTCACTGTCAGGGCGGCCAAGATTCCAGTCTAACATTGAAAAGCTAACAAATTTAAACTTTAAGAAGCTAAATTTTACGTTTTACAGACCTACAAGGGAGGCCCCCACCGTGTCTCCAAAAAGTCTGCTGGTTTCAGGTGCTTTTTTTTTTTTTCCCTCGAGTTTGGCCGATGTCGCGCTAAGGCTCGGTCCTTACATGAGCATAAGCTGTCGAAAAGACGTTTGTACAAGGACACCGTTGGTCCATATGAGCAGGCAAATCGAAGTCAAAAACAACAAAAAACACACAAAACCACCAAACCACGACGACCCGCAAATCCCCCAGCCAGACTTGCGTTTCGCCAGAGGAAACAGCAAAACAAACAACAACAAACCACACACAAACCAAACAAAAAAGAGGCCGGAGCCCAAACAAAACACCCACAAAATCGATTTGCCAAGGGACACAGTGGCTTGACCACTGCATCACTCTCAAAAACATGCGAAAAAATGAATTAAGAACCACGACATTCAAGCAGACATGGAGGCCTAGCCAGCTTGCCTGTCTGCTAGGCATAGATGTGCCAAACTGTACATGAACACGGGGCTACAACTTATGCCTCTCTCAGCGTCCTCTCAGATCAGCTTGTCCAGAAGGCCTCCATGGACAGAGTCGTCACCATATATCAACCGTGAGCAAGAAGCCGTGGTGGTCAAAGTGCCAGGTACCCCCCCCAGCAGGGGGGGCGGACGGTGATGGCGCACGGGAAGCTTCGCAGGCCAGTGAAAAACTTCCAAACTGCCATCGCAAATGTAGTGCAGACCCCTAGTTTCATAGGGGAGGAATGCAAAACTGCAAATTGATTGATCTCAGCCAGCGAAGCTCCTAGGCAATACTCGCAAAGATGAGGGACATGCAATAAAATTGTCGTTGTGCAGATAGGATGAAGCCGAACAAGGCGATGACTCCACACTCGGACAGCAAAAGAGAGCCGAAAGTTGGCATGACTGTACACGCTAGTTCCGCCAGACCAGTGCTATCTTCGGCAACGTTGCTCTCATTGTTGCAGGGTCGCTGAACATGCAAACCACAGAACTGTTCAAGACATTTCAGGATGTCATCGTCCCTGAAAGACCTGCAGTGCATTGCAGTATGCACAGTGGACGATTGTAGTGAATCCAAATCCGTAACGCTACTCACCCACAGAATAGGCAGGCTGCAGAATCACCACATTCCGTCCACCAACTGACGAACCATGTAGGCAGTCTTGTGCTGCTCGCGGGCGCCCCAGGCTGTCCTACAGGGAGCACCACTGGATTGCTCCAGTGAGACTCACTGCAGCACAGTCTGGTCCATGGCTTCGGCCGGCTACCTACCGCCCCTCTCGGGTAGATACAACCAACCATGCAGAGCAACCGGACAAAGGACACCCCGAAAAGACACAGAAAAGACGAACGAATTCAAAACCAATTCAACGAAAAACCCCACCAAGGAGGAAAGATCAAGTCAAAAAGAGGGGCAAAGAAAAAAACACGGGCCCTGGGGGGCGCCAGAACTAATTTGCCGTCCTGAGTAACCTTAGTGAAAACTGCTATGTCAGTGCCTCTCAAATCATAAACCTTAGTCAGCAACAAAGCAAACAAAACAGATCGACAAACTCTCACAATCCAATCTAAGCTCCAGACGCCCCGCGCCTAAATGAGGGCAGGGGAGGGTAACTCAAGTATAGGAAGGCACACCGAATTCAACACGGCGCGAAAAAACACACCAAGAGCAAAAACCAACCAAACCGGACAAAACACAAAAACCAAAGAAGAAGGGGGGTGCCGGGATGGCAAAGGAGGAAAGGGGCGGAGAAGGCCGAACCTACTGCATTAGAATAGCAATGGTGCAGCTTAGCGGAGACCAATGGGGGGGCCTGGATCATCATCCTGATGAATACCTCAGTGTGGCCAAACTGAGCATCCTAACAGCACCTGCAACATGGTGGAGAGGGTGATAAAAACCCCACACAGGGCCAGAAGCCTTTGCTGCCATGAGACAAAATGAAGAAAGGACGACAAAGCACAACCACACTCCCAGCAGTAAAGCAGGGCAACTAAGCCGTCACAGCTAAAACTGGGCCAGGGCGCCATCTTCTCTGTATCGTTCCAATTTTATCGGATGATCCCCGAAGGGAATCCAGCTGATTTCAGGTGCTAAAAACGAACCCTCTGGACATGGCGAGGTGCTGCTCCTAAAGTGACAGAAAGATCAGCAAATTTTGAAGGGTGCAAAGGTGCAACTTTTTCAGGGTAGGAAACAGAATCTGTATAGTTTCTTTTTCACACTTCCGAAAGTTGCACCTTTGCACCCTGGTTTTTCTCTATCTATTTTTTAGACGCAAAATATCAGAAATTGACCGCGCTGTTATTCCATCCGAAGTGGTTAGACTGGAACCTTATCCGCCACAATTTCTCAAATTTGGGCACGTTCCCCCGCACCCATCCAAACAATGATTGAGAAAAATAAGATAATGATTCTTTGCAGCATCTGCACTTTGATCTTTGTTTCGGGGGGGAAGGGGGGATGCCGGGCCTGTCACATGCACTTGTGCCAGCTCAGGAGTCCAAGAGGTGGTCGTTTGGACGGCTTTTACTTCTGCCTGTCATTCAGAAGGGTCTATTTTTGGGCCCGAAAAAGTCAAGAAAAATTAGACACGCAAATACGGGCCTCCCCAGTTCAAGATTCCTGCCACGGATGCTGTTTGTGTTAAAGTAGCTTCAAGCTTGACATTTTGCGCACATAGCAGCTTGCAAAGCTTCAGCACATCTGACAAAATGAAGGGACCAAAAACAGGCCCGCCAGGAGGGACCACTTTCGATCCTAAGAGGGTCCACTTTTGGGTCCCTTCTGAAATATATTTGCTTTGCGCAAGGGTCCAAAACTGGGCCCTCAGCATTCTGAATCTGGTGCCTCCCTGGGGGCTTGTTTGACGCCCCATTCAAATGCTTTCTTGAGGCGGGTTGTTGGAATCAGGCCACAAACATCAGCGTCACACATCATAGCAACTACGAGTTGGCAACCAGGGCCTCGAACAAGGGAGGCCCCCACCGTGTCTCCAAAAAGTCTGCTGATTTCAGGTGCTAAAAACGAACCCTCTGGACATGGCGAGGTGCTGCTCCTAAAGTGACAGAAAGATCAGCAAATGTGGAAACACTTTCCCTGTACATTGCCAAATTTTGAAGGGTGCAAAGGTGCAACTTTTTCAGTGTAGGAAACAGAACCTGTATAGTTTCTTATTCACACTTCCGAAAGTTGCACCTTTGCACCCTGGTTTTTCTCTATCTATTTTTTAGACGCAAAATAACAGAAATTGACCGCGCTGTTATTCCATCCGAAGTGGTTAGACTGGAACCTTATCCGCCACAATTTCTCAAATTTGGGCACGTTCCCCCGCACCCCCTCCAAACAATGATTGAGAAAAATAAGATAATGATTCTTTGCAGCATCTGCACTTTGATCTTTGTTTCGGGGGAAGGGGGGATGCCGGGCCTGTCACATGCACTTGTGCCAGCTCAGGAGTCCAAGAGGTGGTCGTTTGGACGGCTTTTACTTCTGCCTGTCATTCAGAAGGGTCTATTTTTGGGCCCGAAAAAGTCAAGAAAATTAGACACGCAAATACGGACCTCCCCAGTTCAAGATTCCTGCCACGGATGCTGTTTGTGTTAAAGTAGCTTCAAGCTTGACATTTTGCGCACATAGCAGCTTGCAAAGCTTCAGCACATCTGACAAAATGAAGGGACCAAAAACAGGCCTGCCAGGAGGGACCACTTTCGATCCTAAGAGAGTCCACTTTTGGGTCCCTTCTAAAATATATTTGCTTTGCGCAAGGGTCCAAAACTGGACCCTCAGCATTCTGAATCTGGTCCCTCCCTGGGGGCTTGTTTGACGCCCCATTCAAATGCTTTCTTGAGGCGCGTTGTTGGAATCAGGCCACAAACATCAGCGTCACACATCATAGCAACTACGAGTTGGCAACCAGGGCCTCGAACAAGGGAGGCCCCCACCGTGTCTCCAAAAAGTCTGCTGATTTCAGGTGCTAAAAACGAACCCTCTGGACATGGCGAGGTGCTGCTCCTAAAGTGACAGAAAGATCAGCAAATGTGGAAACTGTACATTGCCAAATTTTGAAGGGTGCAAAGGTGCAACTTTTTCAGTGTAGGAAACAGAACCTGTATAGTTTCTTATTCACACTTCCGAAAGTTGCACCTTTGCACCCTGGTTTTTCTCTATCTATTTTTTAGACGCAAAATAACAGAAATTGACCGCGCTGTTATTCCATCCGAAGTGGTTAGACTGGAACCTTATCCGCCACAATTTCTCAAATTTGGGCACGTTCCCCCGCACCCCCTCCAAACAATGATTGAGAAAAATAAGATAATGATTCTTTGCAGCATCTGCACTTTGAAAATGTCAAGCTTGAAGCTACTTTAACACAAACAGCATCCGTGGCAGGAATCTTGAACTGTTCGAGGCCCTGGTTGCCAACTCGTAGTTGCTATAATGTGTGACGCTGATGTTTGTGGCCTGATTCCAACAACCCGCCTCAAGAAAGCATTTGAATGGAGCGTCAAACAAGCCCCCAGGGAGGCACCAGATTCAGAATGCTGAGGGTCCAGTTTTGGACCCTTGCGCAAAAGCAAATATATTTCAGAAGGGACCCAAAAGTGGACTCTCTCAGGATCGAAAGTGGTCCCTCCTGGCAGGCTTGTTTTTGGTCCCTTCATTTTGTCAGATGTGCTGAAGCTTTGCAAGCTGCTATGTGCGCAAAATGTCAAGCTTGAAGCTACTTTAACACAAACAGCATCCGTGGCAGGAATCTTGAACTGGGGAGGCCCGTATTTGCGTGTCTAATTTTTCTTGACTTTTTCGGGCCCAAAAATAGACCCTTCTGAATGACAGGCAGAAGTAAAAGCCGTCCAAACGACCACCTCTTGGACTCCTGAGCTGGCACAAGTGCATGTGACAGGCCCGGCATCCCCCTTCCCCCGAAACAAAGATCAAAGTGCAGATGCTGCAAAGAATCATTATCTTATTTTTCTCAATCATTGTTTGGAGGGAGTGCGGAGAAACGTGCCCAAATTTGAGAAATTGTGGCGGATAAGGCTCCAGTCTAACCACTTCGGATGGAAGAACAGCGCGGTCAATTTCTGTTATTTTGCGTCTAAAAATAGATAGAGAAATTCCACATTTGCTGATCTTTCTGTCGCTTTAGGAGCAGCACCTCGCGTACTTTTCACCTTGACACAGCAGCGTGGAATTGTCATACCCGAGTTGACATTCCATGGCAGCAACTGGTGTTCACGGCTGCACCCATCCCGTTCCGCTGCACCAACCCCAACTGCATCTGGTTCGCTGTCCCCTATGGACCCAAAGGACAATCGATTCATTGGCACATTCCTCTATGACCAGTGCATTGTGTGCTTCTTGTCTTGTTTTATCGAACAAGCCTCGTGCAATGTACATACAACAGCTAGTTCTTATCCTGAACTACACGGTTGCATGTTCATTGACAATGAAGGTAATGTCGCCGCAGCTGCTGCGCACGACTGGAGGCTTGATGACACTGCAGGATACCAAACATGCCTTATTAAAGCATCGGCGAAACCTCTCCTGCTCGAATTTCGCAACGCGTGGTCCCGGCAAATTCGAGCGTTGTGTTCACTTCAGTCTCGTTCTTGCCGCATGTACTCCAAATTCCCGCACCGTGGCCATATTAGATATCCTATTCGGTGGCTAATAAGTGTGGCATCCGCAGTGAATGTTTTCCCACTCTAGACAACTAATTGCACAAGCACTAGCCAACTCTGTGAAAAATCATCCTATGTATAGCTAGCGTAGCGATCTTGTGCTTGTACTTAGGTAGTTGTTAGTTGCTTTGTAGTTGTAGTTTGTGGACTTTCTGTTCTGTAGTTAGCAGGTGATTGTGATGCAGTTAATCGATCTCATCTCATTCCGTCACAAAGAGTTGTGACGTAGTTGCCATTTTTCGTTGGTAGTTAGTCGTTTTTAGGTTTTTTGCACGTTGTAGGTTATTCCACACGAGAACCAAACTGCACGAAACCAATCTTAGGTTTTTGCCATGTAGAAGTTTGTTTTTTGCACGTGTCTAGATTTATAGAATCGTTTCTGGAACTGCTATGACCCAACGTAAACGTTGGCTCAAACAGAGGCGCGTCTCAGGAAGCAACTGTCCCACAACCATATGTTTGCTGAGTGGACAGTCCATCTCGACAGATTCGCGGAGCGAGTTTTATTCCAAGCAACCAGCAATTTATATAGCGGAACATGCCTTGCAAACCAACCTGCGGGAACGAAATTTCCCTGAAAGGCGAGTCCGCCGGAGGGTCCCTCCTGAGGATCTGGACGAACATCGAAATGCGCTCAGAGCGCTCCATCAGCGTGCTATTGTCCAGCAAGAAGTGAACCCAGTTTCATTTGGGCTCACCAATGCATGGTATGATACCATTACAGCAGACAAAAAACACCATCTTGAACATTTCACGAGAGGTATGGCATGATCCCCAGCTCAACCCCCTACTGTTACACTTTCCTCCGTGTGTCCACCCCCCCTCCCCCCTCCTCTTCTCTCTTTTGTGTTTCACTCCGGGTTTTCACCCATTAGTTGGTTTTTGTTCATCAATCATGGTGGTGAAAGATGACTTTCGTGTCCAATAGGTTCATTTGTCACATCCACTTCAGTTAGCTGTTCATACCCAGTGTGTCTGTCCAAGGACGTGACAGGTGCACTGGTATGCAGACGGAGACACAGCTTCCCCATTTATAATTGTTAGGTTCCTCATGCGACACATGCCTGGCTCCAACCAACCCAGATCTCTCCAGCAGTTGTGAGCCACAGTTGGCTTTGTGTGCGAGTGCCAGCTTAGGCATAACAGATCGGGCCCATGGCTCCGTTAACACCTGGTTTCTCAATGGGCTGTCCCGCTGAGAGCTTAGCGTGTACTAAGGTTGCCTCTGCCATGGAAGCCTAGTGCACGCACTCGCTTTTTCGCAGTCTGTGCCTGACAATCATTGATGGGAAAGATGCGTTTGTTGTCCCCAGATGTCGTCTTGATGAACCACTCATTCCCCCACCCTTTCCACCAACTAAGGCACTTGAATTCGCTGACTCCTCCATTAGATTTTACCATCTGCAGAGCTACATTAGCTGTTGGTGCCTCTTTCTGTCTTTTTCTTGTTTTAGGTTACTGTTCCCTGCCTGACGTGACCCTCACTCCCCCTCGGATGTTCCTCCTTGGCGCCTTGGTCCAGGTTTTACTGGTCCCTCCCTCGGGGTATCGTTGCTTCCGGCGACGGCCTTGTTGCCTTGCCTCTGTGCTTGGAGTGATTGCTGTGCATTGCTTTCTCCTCTTCATTGTGTCTCCTGGCATTAAAGGCCTCTGGCCCTGTGTGGGGATCTTTCCCTCTACACCATGTTTCCCGTGTTGTTGGAGTGCTGTGGGCACCCTCACTGAGGTATTCATCATTGTATGATCCGTGGCCCCTTCTTTGAACTCCGCTAAGGCACATTTGTACCCCTTCTGGTGCGGGTGTGTCCCTCTCCCTCTGTCCTCTGCTGCCTCCTGGCTCCTCTCCTCGTTCTTTCTGTGTGGCCGGTGTTGTTGTGTGTGCTTTGTCTCGGCCTCTCCCCCTTGTGTGGTTTGCTTCCCCCCATGATGGCAGGGTTCTCTTTGGCGTTTGTGGTGTCTTCTGGTTAACCTGCTGCCTGGATACTGAGGTAACCGCCCTACATCAGTGCTCTGTTATTTCACCCTACTACATTGGTCGTAGCTTTAGCTCCTATGAATTCGTTTGCGGTGGGGCTGACTTCTGTCACCGTCCCCCCCTCTCCGCTTTACTTCTTTTTGGTCCTTTTGTGGCTTTAGGCTTTTTGATTCATGTGGCTTTTTCGTTGGCTGTCTGGGGAGGGCCCTTCTCTTTCTGTTTTGTTTCTGCGTTTTCTCCGGGAGGGGCGGTAGATCCCCGGTAGAGCCATGGACCAGGCTGCACTGCAGTGAGCTCTACTGGCGCTGTCCAGTGGTGCTTCCTGCTGTTCAGTCTGGAGCGCCCTCGTGCAGCAAAGCCTGCCAACATGGATCGGTGCGCTGATGGGACGTTGTGATTCTGCTACTGGCTTACTCTAGGGGAGAGTGGCCCTATGCGAGATGCACTGCGAACCTCTGGAACATCTGATTTGCAGCAGTTTTCTTTCGCAGGGACGATGACACCTTGTGAATCCTGCTTGTCAATCTGGTGCTGGTACAGCGAACCTAGTCACCTCTTCAAGTTTGTGGCGTGAGCACGACTGACATGCGAGAGCGGCACAATTGTGTACAGTTCGCTAGTAGCAATCTTTCTTGCTTAAGCCTACCCTCTGCATGAGTGCATTTTATTCATCTGCAAAGACCATACGGAGAGAATCATTTTTTTAGCGGCTATCGCTTACCATTGGCACCTTTTCAGGTCCTCTTGGCTTCCTACGATTTGACAGCATCTGTGGTGAATTACACATTTTGTCCTGCATGACCTACAGGCTGTCAATCCCTACCCCCCGCGAGGGGGGTATTAAGTCACATCACCACTGCGGCAGTATCTCACTACAGAGACTGGACTCCGACTTCACTTCTCATCTTATGACCAACTGTGATAATGAGACTGGCAACTGGTACGAGCTGTACTGTCAACTATTCCTGATTTGCCTACCTATCAGAGAGCTGGAGCGACAGCCACGGATTATAGGCGATGAGATTCTGGGTGATCGTGCACGATATTTTTCGCTCTGCAGCACTTAATTAGTTTGCATGTTTTTGATGATGATACAGTGACTTACGTCACTGTATCCTTGGCAAATCACTGAATGTTTGGTTTGGTTTTTTGTTTGGGCCCGGCCCCGTTCTTTGTTGCTTCGCTGTTTTGCTTTTTGGCGAAACGCAAATCTGGCTGGGGGATTTGCGGGTCGTTTTTGGTTGCGTTTTTTTTTGTTTGTTGTTTGGTTTGTGTTGATGTGATGATTTGCCAGCGTTTTGGGACCACACGTGTCCTTTTTCTGAATGCTTTTCACCGCTTACTCAATTGTAAGGACCGTGCCTAGTGCGAATCGGCCAAGCCGGAGGAAAAAAAAAACGTAAACGTTGGCTCAAGACCCGCAAGTTCGAAAAGGGTGAGTGTGTCGCCGTGAGACGGCCTGGGAAAGCTGGCACAGACAGAAACGCGAAACGACCACCGTTTGTTTGTGTTTTGGTTTGGGTTTACTTTGTGCACGAGAGGTTTGAAAGCGGTTTTCGCGATCTTACTTTGTGTGTCAAAGTTTTACGTGGTAGCGGAGCTTGTGTGCTCCCTCCACAAGAGATCCTGTGAGGATCTGGCACGCCTGTGTGCGTCTTGTGTGTGCCTGGTTCCAGGGAAGTTGGTGTTAGTTGCGTTTGACTGTCGTGTGTTTGACTTCGAGGTGTCAGAAATGTCTCAATCAGGACAACCACAGCATTTTCGAATGGACGGCCAAGGTACCCAGAGCGGAGAGAAAGGATATGGCAAGGGTTTTCAGGCAGGTGGACCGACTGGACCGTACCCTGTTGGAGAAGTTGGACCGGGGAGTCCGCAACCTGCGTCACCGACGCACCAAGAGCAGCCTAGGATGCCAGGAAGTCCAGGTCCGCAAGGTCCTTTGTTCACGCCAGATCAGTTGACCCAGATCGCACAGATCTTCCGCATGGGAATTGAGCCTGTCGTAAGGGAGATGAGTACGAGACTTGACAGTTTGCAAGCTCAGGTGACTCGCGTTCAAGAGGGAACTGCAGCCTTGCACGGTGCGAGACCGGCTGATGCATCCTTGTCTTCAGGTTTAAGCAGTGGACCTTCACGGTTTGGTGAACAGCCACCCACGAGTCCAGGACCTGCGTTCCGACCTGTGGGGTCGCCGCCAGGTATAGCACAAGTGACACCCCAGAGGGGGGAGAGAAATCCGAATCAAGATGACGACAGAGATGGTCGTGACATCTTTAGTAAATCTGAGAAATGGTTACCTCCTATGCCCACTGTGGATTTCAGGAACTGGAGAACCCGTGCAGATGAAGTCCTTGGATTTTCGGACTGGGTTCAGGCGCTACGTGCTTGGGTTTCCTTAGGAAGTGACATCTTTGCCTGGGAGATTGCCCAGTGCATTGGTTGGGAACAAGAGATCCATATGTCTGTGCTGAAGCCCGCTCAACAGACCCGCAGCGCGCGTCTTCTTGCAATCCTCATTCAGACGTTTAAGGATTTCCCAAGGGGAACACCATGCTGCAAGCTTATGTTGAAGGAGTTGGTGTTGATGGAGCGTTCTTGGCAACTAGAGGTACGAGTGGTTTTGAAGGTTTGCGTTTGTTGGCAAGAGAGTTTTCTTTGCGTTCCAGGGCAGAAGCGTCTTTCTTTCGCACTGAGTTTTTGGCAAAGACGTTCAAAGCGTCTGCTGGTGTTACTCAGGTTAGTGACATCATTCGCCAGATTGACGTCGGACTGTCAAGGTTTCGCAAGATGATTGAAACTCTACCTGCAACTGTGTCCAGAGTTGGACTTGAGGTGCAAACAAGTGATCTTACCATCATGCTTTTACGTTCGCTGCCACATGATGTTCGTTCGTACACCACGTTACATGCAGCAGGTGATGCATACACCGACCTTCGCACTGCTGCGCTGCGTTTTGAGACGCAGCAACGCATGTTTGCTGAGTTGAGTGGCCCATCTTCATCAGGTGCACGAGGTGTGCATGCACTTGAAAGTGCTGAGACCGCTGAAGAGTGGTGGGGATACGATCAGGAAGGTTATGACAACTCTGAGTATGCCCAGGAAGAAGATCCTGATGATCAATGGGAATGGGACGAAGATGCACAGGTTTGGATCAGTGCTACTGTTGCCAAAGGAAAGGGAAGTCCCAAGAGCACGATGAAGTGTCATCTGTGTGGGAGGCGAGGCCACATGGCCAAGCAATGCAAGGCCGATCTGAGCAAGGTGAAGTGTTTTCATTGCTCGAAGTTTGGTCACATTGGGGCACAATGCCCTGACAAGCCCAAAGGGGACAAGGGAAAGCAGCAAAAGAAGCCCCAGCCGAAAGCTGGAAAGAGCAAAGGTAAGGGAAAGATGCACGAGTTGGCAGAGGAGAATGGGCAGGAAGCTGCTCCAGCGCAAGGTGAGGTGCTGATGCCATTGATTTCTTCAGTTGAACATTCGGGTGATGAGTGGCGATGGTGGTTGATTGACAGTGGAGCAGCTGTCTCAGTGTTGTCTGAGCAGTTCAAGGCCTACTACAAGTGCAGCGCAGAAGAGCAGGTGATGGACACCTACTATGCAGCCAATGGGTCTGCAGTCACCATGAGAGGTGAAGTTCAGGTGACAGTTGCGTTTGAGACGGGATCTGGTTCCAAGAAGTCTCAGAACTTTCATTTGAAGTGCTGCGTAGGCTCCACCAGCCACAACATTGTGAGCACAACCCAGCTTGTGAAGCGTGGATGGACAGTTGTTCAGTCGCCAGGTGAAACCTATCTTTGGCATGAAGAGTCGAATACCGTGATTACTGATGTGGTGTTGTGGGGAGGATGTCCCTGGCTGAGAGCCAAGAAGACAACATCTCAGGTTCCTGCTTTGAAGGATACCTACATGCCGATGGAAGTTGATGTGCCAATGGAGTCAGTGAGGACCGGGCAAGGCTTGACTGTTGGTATGGTAGGTGCGGTTGAGTTGTCAACCCAGGAGAGACTGCGTCAACACATCTTGAGAGGCCATTATCCGTATGACCCTCATTGTTTGGAATGTCAACAAGGCCGTGGTGTTTCCAGAGCGCCCAGGCGAGATTTGAAAGAGCGCTTGCTTGAGGTACAGGTTGACTTCATGTTCTTGGGAACAGTTGGATCGCAGTACAAGTTTTTGTTGTTTCGTCACTGTTTCAGTGGTTTGTTGGGTGTCTGCGCTGTGAGCGAGAATCTTGACACCACCGGCCAACATGTCCGCCCGATCTTGGCAGAGTTCGGACTGTTGTCTGGAGATCCAAAGCCGATTGACTTCAGGTCAGATGCGTCCGATGAACTTGGGACGACGTTGAGAAGAGCTGGTATTCCAAGAGAATTTACCGTCAGCAAAGCAGGTCCCCAGAACCATGATACTGTTGGTTCAGTGGAGCGTGGAGTCCGTGAGCTGAAAGAAGGTCTTGCGGTACTGAGACTCGAATTGGGGAAAGCAGGTGTTGACGTGGTCAACAGTTTGGTTGGCTGGGAAGCCAGTTCAAGGTATGTGATTGCGATGCACAA
>CAMXCT020006790.1:308244-338340 GCA_947184155.2 Cladocopium goreaui | reverse complement strand
CCAGAAGATATGTCAGAATATATGCCAGAAGATATGCCAGATAGAATGCCAGATTGAATGCCAGAAGATATGTCAGATAGAATGCCAGAAGATATGCCAGATAGAATGCCAGAAGATTTGCCAGATAGATGCCAGAAGATATGCCAGAAGATATGCCAGATCATATGCCAGAAGATATGCCAGATAGAATGCCAAATAGAATGTCAGAAGATATGTCAGATAGAATGCCAGAAGATTTGCCAGTAAGAAAATGTATAAATGTCATGGTGGGGATCACACGAAGTAAAGTAATTACTTTTTTTTCTCTGGGGTGGGGGGGGCCTTATGATTATTATTTTTTTTATTCCTTTCTTGTCCTTTCCGGGATCGCCACTAATTTAGTCTACGGAAGCTTTTTCGTGCATTGAAATTAGTCTTGTGAGGCTTTCCTGTCCTTTCCGGTTTTTTTTCCCCTAGACTAACTATATATGCAAAAAAAAAGTCCCCTAGACTAAATATATCTTCAAAAAACAATTCGTAGACTAAATATATATACAAAAAAAAATCCGTAGATTAAATATATACTAAAAACAAATCCCCTAGACTAAATATATTTTCAAAAAAAAAACGTAGACTAAATATATATTCAAAAAAATCCGTAGACTAAATATATATTTAAAAAAAAACGTAATCTAAATCTATCTTCAAAAAAACCCTAGACTAAATATATCTGCAAAAAAAAATCCCCTAGACTACATATACCTTCAAACAAAAATTCTCCAGACTAAATATATCTTCAAAAAAATCCGTAGACTAAATATATATACAAAAAAAAATCTGTAGATTAAATATATACTTTAAAAAAATCTAGACTAAATATATTTTCCAAAAAAAGCCCGTAGACTAAATATATATTCAAAACAAAATCTGTAGACTAAATATATCTTCAAAAAAAAACCGTAGACTAAATATATATTCAAAAAAAATCCGTAGACTAAATATATATTAAACAAAAAAACGTAGACTAAATCTATCTTCAAAAAAAATCCCTAGACTAAATATATCTGTTTAAAAAAATCTTAGACTAAATATATCTTCACAAAAAATCCCCTAGACTAAATATATCTTCCAAAAAAAATCCCTAGACTAGATATATCTTCAAAAAAAATCCCCTAAACTTAAGTATATCTTCCCAAAAAAAATCCGAGACTAAATCTATATTAAAAAAAATCCCTAGTAAAAATCTCAAGGACCTTCAAACATCGATTTTTCCCTTTTGAAAAGTGCTTCTTTTACAGGGTTTGGTGCCAAATCTGGACCCCTGGGCCTTTTGAAGCTCCAAAACCAATCTATATTCAAAAAAAAATCCACTAGACTAGATATATCTTCAAAAAAGTTCCCCTAGACTAAATATATCTGCAAAAAAAATTCCCCTAGACTACATATATCTTCAAACAAAAATTCTCCAGACTAAATATATCTTCAAAAAAAAATCCGTAGACTAAATATATATACAAAAAAAAACCGTAGATTAAATATATACTAAAAAAAACCTAGACTAAATATATTTTCCAAAAAAAACCCTAGACTAAATATAGATTCAAAACAAAATCCGTAGACTAAATATATCTTCAAGAAAAAATCCGTAGACTAAATATATATTCAAAAAAAATCCTTAGACTAAATATATCTTCAAAAAAAATCCGCTAGACTAAATATATCTTCACAAAAAAAATCCGTAGACTAAAAAAAGTAATAATAATTGGCCGCCCCTCCCCCCCCTCCGGTCTACGGGACGGGGGGGGGGGTTCCACCAATTATTATTCTTTCAAGTAATCGTAGTTGCTTCTCCCCCCATTATTATTACTTCAAGTAACAATAATTGCTCAAATCCCGGTTTCCCCCGATTATTATTACTTGAAGTAATAATAATTGGTTGCCCCCCCCTCTCTTGCCCCCCCCCTCCCCCCCCCGAGAAAAAAAAAGTAATGCATCATTGTTCCTCGCCCCCCCTCCTAATAACACACTTCTTTCCTAATTCAACACCCCCCGGCCCCCCTCACCGGTTTCTGCCTCTCACCCTAGACTAGATATATCTTCAAAAAAATTCCCCTAGACGAAATATATCTTCAAAAAAAAATCCCTAGACTAAATATATCTTCAAAAAAAATCCCCTAGACTAAATATATATTCAAAAAAAACCCTAGACTAAATATATCTTCAAGAAAATTTCCCTAAACTAAATATATCTTCAAAAAAATTCCCTAGACTAAATATATCTTCAAAAAAATTGTCCTAGACTAAATATAGCTCCAAAAAAAATTCCCTAGACTAAATATATCTTCAAAAAATTGTCCTAGACAATATATCTTGAAAAAAAATCCCTAGACTAAATATATCTTCAAAAAAAATCCCTAGACTAAATATATCTTCAAAAAAAAATCCCTAGACTAAATATATCTTCAAAAAAAAATCCTTGACTAAATATATCTTCAAAAAAATCCGTAGACTAAATATATCTTCAAAAAAAATCCCTAGACTAATTATATCTTCAAAAAAACTTGCATACAAAAAATCAAACTTTCGAGGGCCTTCAAAATCGATTTTTTCCTTTTAAAAAATGCTTGTTTTACAGGGTTTGGTGCCAAACCTGGACCCCTGGGCCTTTTGAAGCTCCAAAATCAAATTATATCTTCAACAAAAAGTTCCCCTAAACTAAATATATCTTCAAAAAAAATATCCCTAGACTAAATATATATATATACAAAAAAAAATCCGCTAGACTAAATATATCTTCAAAAAAATCCCCTAGACTAAATATATCTTCAAAAAAAACCCTAGACTAAATATAGATTCAAAACAAAATCCGTAGACTAAATATATCTTCAAGAAAAAATCCGTAGACTAAATATATATTCAAAAAAAATCCTTAGACTAAATATATCTTCAAAAAAAATCCGCTAGACTAAATATATCTTCACAAAAAAAATCCGTAGACTAAAAAAAGTAATAATAATTGGCCGCCCCCCCCCCTCCGAAGAAAAAAAGTAATAATAATTCAACACCCCCCGGCCTCCGTCACCCGTTCCGGGAGCTATTTCTGCCTTTCAATTCGTCTCCGGGAGCTTGTTCTGCCACTAATTTAGCTTACGGCAGCTTTTTCGTGCATTGAAATTCGTTTCCTGAGGCTTTCCTGTTCTTTCCGGGAATTATGTTTGCTCTGAATTTAGTCTCTGGGAGCTGTTTCTGCCATTAAATTAGTTGCGGGAGCCTTTTCCTTTCTTCTTTCTCTTCCTTTTCTTCTCTTCTGCCACTAAATTCAAATTGCCTTGGCGCTTTTTGTTGCCAGCCCAGGGCCTTTTTCTGCCTTTGAAGTGTACCATCCTGGAGCTTTTTTCTGCCCTAAGGTCCGCTTCGCGAACGCATTTGGTTGATTCCGTGGGGGGGGAGGGGGTTTGTTCAATTATTATTATTTGAAACATTCATAATCGTTGCACCCGCCCCACCCCCCCGGAAAAAAAAAAAATAAAAAAAATTGGCCCCCCCCCCCCCCCTTCGAAGAAAAAAGTAATAATAATTCAACACCCCCCGGCCCCCCTCACCGGTTCCGGGAGCTATTTTTGCCTCTCAAGTCGTTTCCGGGAGCTTGTTCTGTCACTAATTTCGTCTACGGCAGTTTTTCTGTGTATTGAAATTCGTTTTCTGCGGCGACTAAATGTGTTTCTGGGCGCCTTTTCTGCCTTCCCCTAGACTACAGATATCTTCAAACAAAAATTCTCCAGACTAAATATATCTTCAAAAACAAATCCGTAGACTAAATATATATACAAAAAAAATCCGTAGATTAAATATATATTAAAAAAAACATAGACTAAATATATTTTCCAAAAAAAGCCCGTAGACTAAATATATATTCAAAACAAAATCTGTAGACTAAATATACCTTCAAAAAAAAATCCGTAGACTAAATATATCTGTTAAAAAATTACTTTACTTCGTGTGATCCCCACCATGACATTTATACATTTTCTTACTGGCAAATCTTCTGGCATTCTATCTGACATATCTTCTGACATTCTATTTGACATTCTATCTGGCATATCTTCTGGCATATGATCTGGCACATCTTCTGGCATATCTTCTGGCATTCTATCTGGCAAATCTTCTGGCATTCTATCTGGCATATCTTCTGGCACTCTATCTGACATATCTTCTGGCATTCAATCTGGCATATCTTCTGGCATATATTCTGACATATCTTCTGGCATTCTATCTGACATATCTTCTGGCATATATTCTGACATATCTTCTGGCATATCTTCTGGCATATCTTCTGGCATATCTTCTGACATATCTTTCTGGCATATCTTCTGGCATATTTTCTGGCATTCTATCTGGCAAATCTTCTGGCATTCTATCTGGCATTCTATCTGGCATATCTTCTGGCATATATTCTGACATATCTTCTGGCATTCTATCTGGCATTCTATCTGGCATTCTATCTGGCATATATTCTGACATATCTTCTGGCATATCTATCTGGCATATTTTCTGGCATTCTACCTGGCAAATCTTCTGGCACTCTATCTGACATTTTATCTTCCTACATGAGGTCCGGCAGGGAACACTTGGCATGGATACTCGCGGTTGAGGTCCGGCAGGGAACACTGGGCGTGGATGGTCGTGGTTGAGGTCCGGCAGGGAACACTGGGCGAGGATGGTCGTGGTTGAGGTCCGGCAGGGAACATTGGGCGTGGATGGTCGTGGTTGAGGTCCGGCAGGGAACACTGAGCGTGGATGGTCGTGGTTGAGGTCCGGCAGAGAACACTGTGGATCGCGGGTCGCAGTTGAGCAAGGACGACGAGGACGACGAGGACGACGAGGACGACGAGGAGGACGAGGAGGAGGAGGAGAGGAGGCGGAGGAGGAGGAGAAGGAGGAGGAGGAGGAGAAGGAGGAGGAGGCAACTGACATAAAATCTAACAACCCTCACCTGGCAGGTGGGGAAAAATCTTAGACTAAATATATCTTCACAAAAAATCCCCTAGACTAAATATATCTTCCAAAAAAAATCCCTAGACTAGATATATCTTCAAAAAAAATCCCCTAGACTAAGTATATCTTCCCAAAAAAAATCCGAGACTAAATCTATATTTCAAAAAAAACCCTAGTAAAAATTTCAAGGACCTTCAAACATCGATTTTTTCCTTTTGAAAAGTGCTTCTTTTACAGGGTTTGGTGCCAAATCTGGACCCCTGGGCCTTTTGAAGCTCCAAAACCAATCTATATTCAAAAAAAAATCCACTAGACTAAATATATCTTCAAAAAAGTTCCCCTAGACTAAATATATCTGCAAAAAAAATTCCCCTAGACTACATATATCTTCAAAAAAATTTCTCCAGACTAAATATATCTTCAAAAAAACTCCGTAGACTAAATATATATACAAAAAACAATCCCTAGACTAAATATATCTTCAAAAAAATCCCCTAGACTAAATATATCTTCAAAAAAAAAATCCCTAGACTAAACATAGATTCAAAACAAAATCCGTAGACTAAATATATCTTCAAGATAAAATCCGTAGACTAAATATATATTCAAAAAAAAACCTTAGACTAAATATATCTTCAAAAAAAATTCCCTAGACTAAATATATCTTCAAAAAAATCCCCTAGACTAAATATATTTTCCGAAAAAAGCCCGTAGACTAAATATATATTCAAAACAAAATCTGTAGACTAAATATATCTTCAAAAAAAATCCGTAGACTAAATATATATATTCAAAAAAAATCCGTAGACTAAATATATACTTAAAAAAACCGTAGACTAAATATATATTCGAAAAAAATCCGTAGACTAAAAAAAGTAATAATAATTGGCCGCCCCCCCCCCTCCGGTCTACGGGACGGGGGGGGTTCCACCAATTACTATTATTTCAAGTAATCGTAGTTGCTTCTCCCCTCATTACTTCAAGTAATAATAATTGCTCAAATCCCGGTTTCCCCCGATTATTATTACTTGAAGTAATAATAATTGGTTGCCCCCCCCCCCCCCCCCGAGAAAAAAAAAGTAATAATAATTGGCCGCCCCCCCCCTCCGAAGAAAAAAAGTAATAATAATTCAACACCCCCCGGCTCCCCTCACCGGTTTCTGCCTCTCACCCTAGACTAGATATATCTTCAAAAAAATTCCCCTAGACGAAATATATCTTCAAAAAAATTTCCCTAGACTAAATATATCTTCAAAAAGAATCCCCTAGATTAAATATATATTCAAAAAAAATCCCCTAGACTAAATATATCTTCAAGAAAATTTCCCTAGACTAAATATATCTTCAAAAAAATTCCCTGAACTAAATATATCTTCAAAAAAAATCCCCTAGACTAAATATAGCTCCAAAAAAAAATCCCTAGACTAAATATATCTTCAAAAAAAATCCCCTAGACTAAATATAGCTCCAAAAAAATTTTCCCTAGACTAAATATATCTTCAAAAAAAATCCCTAGACTAAATATATCTTCAAAAAAAAATCCCTAGACTAAATATATCTTCAAAAAATAAAACCTAGACTAAATATATCTTCAAAAAAATTCCCTAGACTAAATATGTCTTCAAAAAAATTTCCTAGACTAATTATATCTTCAAAAAAAACTTGCATACAAAAAATCAAATTTTCGAGGGCCTTCAAAAATCGACTTTTTCCTTTTAAAAAATGCTTGTTTTACAAGGTTTGGTGCCAAATCTGGACCCCTGGGCCTTTTGAAGCTCCAAAATCAAAATATATCCAAAAAAAAATCACCTAGACTAAATATATCTTCAAAAAAAGTTCCCCTAAACTAAATATATCTTCAAAAAAAATATCCCTAGACTAAATATATATACAAAAAAAATCCCCTAGACTAAATAGATCTTCAAAAAAAATCCCTAGACTAAATATATCTTCAAAAAAATTTCCCTAGACTAAATATATCTTCAAAAAGAATCCCCTAGATTAAATATATATTCAAAAAAAATCCCCTAGACTAAATATATCTTCAAGAAAATTTCCCTAGACTAAATATATCTTCAAAAAAATTCCCTGAACTAAATATATCTTCACAAAAAAATCCGTAGACTAAAAGAAGTAATACTAATTGGCCGCCCCCCCCCCTCCGAAGAAAAAAAGTAATAATAATTCAACACCCCCCGGCCCCCGTCAACCGTTCCGGGAGCTATTTCTGCCTTCAATTCGTCTCCGGGAGCTTGTTCTGCCACTAATTTAGCTTACGGCAGCTTTTTCGTCATTGAAATTCGTTTTTTGAGGCTTTCCTGTCCTTTCCGGGAATTATTTTTGCTCTGAATTTAGTCTCTGGGAGCTGTTTCTGCCATTAAATTAGTTGCGGGAGCCTTTTCTGCCACTAAATTCAAATTTCCGGGCGCTTTTTGTTGCCATCCAGGGCCTTTTCTGCCTTTAAAGTAGTCTCCGGGAGCTTTTTCTGCCACTAAAGTCCGCTTCCGAACGCATGTTGGTGATTCCGTGGGGGGGAGGGAGTTTGTTCAATTATTATTATTTGAAATCATAATCGTTGCCCGCCCCCCCCCGGCGAAAAAAAAAAGTAATAATAATTGGCCGCCCCCCCCCCCTTCGAAGAAAAAAAGTAATAATAATTCAACACCCCCCGGCCCCCGTCACCGGTTCCGGGAGCTATTTTTGCCTCTCAAGTCGTTTCCGGGAGCTTGTTCTGTCACTAATTTTGTCTACGGCAGTTTTTTCGTGTATTGAAATTCGTTTTCTGCGGCTACTAAATGTGTTTCTGGGCGCCTTTTCTGCCAGTGAATCGTCCCTCGCGCCCCCCCCCGAGAAAAAAAAAGTAATAATAATCGATTGCCCTCCCCCCCTTTCCCTGCCTCCCAGCGTTGGTGTGGCTCCTTTCCAGCTGTTGCAAGAAGTAATGATTATCTCCGGCACCCCCCCCAAACAAAAAAAAAGTAATCCCTTCCTCCTAATACTAAACCCCCCCCCCCTAATACAAAACACGGCAGGTAGTTTTTAGTATTAGGGGGGTATTTATTATTAGGGAACCAAATCGAAGTCATGTTAATTAATTAATTAAATTTCCTTATATAACGCAATTAAAATATTGCCAAAAATGGCAGTTCGAAGCTTACCCCTAATACTAAATTAAAACCCTTAATACTAAAAACTATGTTTTCCGATCTCAAAATCAATGAAATTTCTTTATATAACGCAATTAAAATATTGCCAAAAATGGCAGTTCGAAGCTTACCCCTAATACTAAATTAAAACCCTTAATACTAAAAACTATTTTTTCCGATCTCAATATCAATTAAATTTCTTTATATAACGCAATTAAAATATTGCCAAAAATGGCAGTTCGAAGCTTACCCCTAATACTAAATAAAAACCCTTAATACTAAAAACTATTTTTTCCGATCTCAAAATCAATTAAATTTCCTTATATAACGCAATTAAAATATTGCCAAAAATGGCAGTTCGAAGCTTACCCCTAATACTAAATAAAAACCCTTAATGCTAAAAACTATTTTTTCCGATCTCAAAATCAATTAAATTTCCTTATATAACGCAATTAAAATATTGCCAAAAATGGCAGTTCGAAGCTTACCCCTAATACTAAATTAAAACCCTTAATACTAAAAACTAACCCCCCTAATACTAAACACCCCGGGATGAATTAGTTTTTAGTATTAGGGGGGAGAACCCACAAATGGTAGGTTGATTTTTGAATTGTTTTTTAAAGGGGATCAATTAAAAGTCAAATTGGCCAAACTGAAATTTTCGGAAATTGGAGATGGATGCCTGTTTTTAGTATTAGGGGGACGTTTAGTATTAGGAGGAAGGGATTAATAATAATCGATTGCCCCCCCCGAGAAAAAAACAAGTAATAATAATCGATTGCCCTCCCCCCCTTTCCCTCCCTCCCAGCGTTGGTGTGGCGTCTTTCCAGCTGCTGCAAGAAGTAATGATTATCTCCCGCCCCCCCCCAAAGAAAAAAAAAGTAATAATAATCGATTGCCCTTCCCCCCTTTCCTTCCCTCCAGCGTTGGTGTGGCTCCTTTCCAGCTGTTCCATGAAGTAATGATTATCTCCCGCCCCCCTCCCCCCAAAGAAAAAAAAAGTAAAAATAATCAATTGCCCCCCCCCCCCCCTTCCCCCGCACTCCCAGCGTTGTGTCGCCGCTTCCCTTCTCTGGAAGCACTAGGTTATCTCCCGCCCCCCCCCAAAGAAAAAAACATGTAATAATAATCGCTTGCCCCCCCCCTCCCCTTTAAAAAATGGTTTCGAACGCGGCCTCTAATCATGTCCCAGCCAAATGGTTTATTAATCCTGGGGGACCACCTTTTTTTTTAAATTACATTTTTTTGGGGGCAGAGGGGGTTGATGAACACCGCGGGGATTATTAATCCTAACTTGACATTATATATAATCATATGATTATATATAGTATATATATAGTATATGTATATATAGTATATATATAGTGTATATGTAGTGTATATATATATATAGTATATATATATATAGTATATATATATATAGTATATATATAGTATATATATACATAGTATATATATAGAGTATATATATATAGTATATATATATATATAGTATATATATAGTATATATAGTGTATATATATAGTATATATATATATAGTATATATATATAGTATATATTTATAGTATATATATAGTATATATATATATATAGTATATATATATAGTATATATATAGTATATATATTGTGTATATATAGTATATATATAGTACATATACATATATAGTATATATATATACTATATATATATATAGTATAGATATAGTACATATATATATACTATATATATATATACTATATATATAGTATAGATATAGTACATATATATATAGTAAATATATATATATAGTATATATATGTAGTATATATATATATATGTGGATATGGGTATGATGATGATATGTGATTGATGACAAAGCCTTGGAGTCATCAATCAGAATCATCAATCATCAAACATGGGTCATTCCTTGGGTGAAAAATGAATAATGAAGGGATGGACCATTTTGATGGGTATGACATGTCCCAATAAGAGATGTTTGATTGCAAAGGTTTGCCGTTCACATTTTGTTCCTTCAGTTTTAACGCTTCAGTGGCCAGGAACCATCTAGGGGGGCCGCTTCACAGAGCTGGATCAGTGGAAGGCAATCCTCCTGAGCACATCTGGCAGATTCATCAAATGTGATTCCTGGGATGCCAGGTACTTCCACAGTGTCAATAGTCGAAGACGCACCGCTGACATTGCAAAGACTGTGGTGCACCTAGCTTCCCAGATCTGCCAGGATATCTGGCTTTTTCGGAAGCGGAAAGAAAGCCTCTTGAACAAGTCTCTTTCCAATTCAGAAGTGGCAAAGCTCTATGCTGAATCCATGCCGGATACAGCGGATGATGATGAGCCTCGCTCGGATGAGACTGTGATCCAGAAGGCTTGCTTGGTCTACGAAAAGATTCTGTCCAACCAAGTGGTCGCCGGTGTCATCTACTGGAGCGAGGAAGTCCATGGCACCACTTCTCCATTCAACAGCATTGGCAAATTGGTGGAGGTTCAGGCCAAGTTGAAATGTTCACGCAACCAGCATCGCAGTTAAGCCTCATAGATTCCGGTTGGTGGTTTGGAACATTTTTTATTTTCCCCAATAGTTGGGATGATGATCCAATCTGACTAATATTTTTCAGGGGGGTTGAAACCACCAATTAGATATTCAAAAAGCATGAATAGCCTCGTTTTTCGTTAATGGTGTTGAACATTTCTGGGGTTTTGATCCATATTTTGATCCACATCTTGGAAGTGACTCACCGCTGTTGGAAGGGGGAGAATGGAACGAAATGAAAGACCCTGGGGCCCTGGCAGATGCAGCAAGTTTTGTCACACTTCAGAACCAGTTCTACAGTTGACTCCTGTGTAAACTAGGTAATGGTTCAATCCATACATGGTGGTTTCCTAAAATGGTGAATCCCCAACACCAGGGGTTTCAATACTAAAATAGGCTAGTGACTTGGATGATTGGGGGGTGCCCCCATTTCAGGAAACCCCATATGGGTCCATGGGTCTATAGCTTTAAGATGCTTTAAGATCTTTAAGATACAGCTGACTGGTTGGTGGTTTGGAACATTTTTTTCCATTCAGTTGGGAATAATAATCCCAACTGACGAACTCATATTTTGTTCAGAGAGGTGGCTCAACCACCAACCAGCTGACTAAGGATGTATCATGCTGGCATCCTGACAAAAACAGTTAGGTGAAACCACCAGCGCTACTCCTGGCACCCTGGCACCCTGTTCCACCGTTCTCCCCCTTGAAACATCGGTGATTCACCATCCAAAACCAGTGTTCCATAGTTTCCGCTACTCTTGTGATGGAAACAATACAGTATATAATATATAAAATGGAATATCAATCCATATCACCTATAGTACAAAACCTATAGATGATTTTGTAAATTAATTGAGATATCCTATGAACAAATATCCCATTTCCCCCTGATTTAGGCCTTGTTCGCCGGCAAGACGGTGCTGGATGTCGGCTCAGGTCGATTGGCTGTAAATTTCGCAGGACGTTCCATGAAAGTTGTAGGAACTGGATGAGACTGCTATGTTAGAATCTGGTTCTAAAAAACGGTATATAACTAACATATTCTAACATCTCATATTATATATATATTGTGTAGTGATTAGGGATAGATTTAGGGATATAACTAACATATTCTAACATCATAACTTTCTAACATATTCTAAGCCACTGGAAAGCGTTCCATTCATTTCCCGTGGCTTGGGATGCACCCCAGGTTTCATTTCAGAGTTGCCATGTCCAAGTGGATGATGAGAACACTGGTTTCCCCATGGTTTTCCATATGGTTTCCCTATGGTTTCCATATGGTGTCCCTATGGTTTCCCGATGGTTAAACAAAAAATTACTTTACTTCGTGTGATCCCCACCATGACATTTATACATGTTCTTACTGGCACATCTTCTGGCATTCTATCTGACATATCTTCTGACATTCTATTTGGCATTCTATCTGGCATATCTTCTGGCATATCTTCTGGCATTCTATCTATCTGGCAAATCTTCTGGCATTCTTTCTGGCATATCTTCTGGCATTCTATCTGACATATCTTCTGGCATTCTATCTGGCATATCTTCTGGCATATATTCTGACATATCTTCTGGCATTCTATCTGGCATTCTATCTGGCATTCTATCTGGCATATCTTATCTTCTGGCATATCTATCTGGCATATCTTCTGGCATATTTTCTGGCATTCTACCTGGCAAATCTTCTGGCACTCTATCTGACATTTTATCTTCCTATATGAGGTCCGGCAGGGAACACTTGGCGTGGATACTCGCGGTTGAGGTCCGGCAGGGAACACTGGGCGTGGATGGTCGTGGTTGAGGTCCGGCAGGGAACACTGGGCGTGGATGGTCGTGGTTGAGGTCCGGCAGGGAACACTGGGCGTGGATGGTCGTGGTTGAGGTCCGGCAGGGAACACTGGGCGTGGATGGTCGTGGTTGAGGTCCGGCAGCGAACACTGTGGATCGCGAGTCGCAGTTGAGCAGGAGGACGAGGAGGACAACGAGAGGAGGAGGACAACGAGAGGAGGAGGAGAGGAGGAGAGGAGGAGGAGGAGGAGGAGGAGGACGAGGCAGGAGGAGGCAACTGACATAAAATCTAACAACCCTCACCTGGCAGGTGGGGAACAACGATATTTGAAGGTCAGACGGAAAAAAAAACATGGTTTCCTTGAGATTTCACTTCAATCCATTCTCAGTTTGTTAAAATCCGCAGGATTAATGGTGACTTCTCAAGTTTCCTGTCCCCAAAAAATGTGTGCACAGATGGAACCCATGGTTTTCCATATCCACCATGAATGGTGACCCGCAGAATGGTGACGCTTGAGATTCGCCCCAAATTTTGCTCGGGGAAACCCTATGGGTGGATTATTTCATGATAATTCATGTTGACTTATCACCTGTTTTATCCCAGTTATTATCATGAACTAACCCAGTTTATTAACCATGTTTGAATATTTCTGACCCAGTTTTTCTTCACCTGTTTTTATACTACCATTTGTTTTTTTTTAATCACCATTGATAACGGTTCAATATTGGGGTTGCATACGAATACGGATCATGGGCCATTGGGGACATCCCATGATCTCCCCATGTTTGAAATCCCATTAGATATTATAATATATTATAATGGTTGAATTAATATCCCAATATTAATATCCCTTTTCAGACTCCATGATATTCCGGTTGGTTGATATTAAATACACATAAATACACATATTTGGGGATGGTCGTACCATTCGTAGAGTTTTTGTGAAAATTCACCAAAACTATAAACACATTTTTTTTACCCAGTGAACTGGTGTTCACTAGCCTGGTTCGTTTTTATCAAAACCGTGGATTATCCCGTATGTAAATTTGTTAACTGAATAGTAAGAATATTTTTTTTTAACTTCTCACTTTGGGATAAGCGTTGACCATTTACCATACAATCCATATATAAGTTTATATAAGTAACTTGCTTTTCACTATGGTTAGTCACAATTATAAGTTTCCCTCCCTATTCTATCCCTATTCAATGGGCTATGATTGTTTTAAACCCCATGAACTATAGATATATCTACCATAAGCCCAACAATCAACATAGTGTTGAAAAAGAACAAATTAGCCACCATAAATCACATCTGAACCTCCACTTTTGAGGGAACATCTTTTTACCCACACGGTGGTGTCCCGCAGTCATAAGTTGGTTTATAGACCATAGTAATGAGTTCAATATATCTATCCCACATCCCAGTGGAATTGGAGCTATTTGCCCCAACTTAGCTAACATCAATCAACAGCCGATGGCACGCGGCTGGGTGCGTGGTCCAGTCAGGGACCCGTCTGAACTTGACAACACTGGTGTGCAGCAGCTGTTCATTGCTGCACTATTTACTGGCTGACCGGTTTGCAGACAGCATGGGCAAGGCATACTCAGCAGGGCTGGCCAGGGGGGCTCAGGCTCCAATGGAGCTGAAGAGAGTAGTCACTCATGAGATCGTTACGAACGCCCTCAGCAGCCAAGCCCTCAACAGCAAGGCAGTCCTGCTGGGCGCGTGTTGAAACCCACTCTGGGCACAACGTATGAGTCTCAGCTGCGGCTGGAGCAACGCCTTCTTTGTGCTGCCCCGGTCAACCGTTGCCTCTATAAATCCCATGAAATCCCCATGTTCGTTGGTTAAATCACCATTAGATCACAATTTGTGTTGGTGATATCCCATTTTTTGTTGATTAAACTCAATTTTCTTGGTTAAATCACCATGAAATCACCAATTTCCCTGGTTAAACCTAAAAAACATAAATTTTGCTGCTTATTATATCATCACTTTTCTATGGTTTTGCAATGCTTTCTCGTTGCCCCCAGCGTCGAAACGCGGGGTAGGCACCGGCATTCTGTGCCTCTTCGCCGCTCAAGCGGGTGCAGCCAAAGTCATCGGCATCGAACGCTCCGACGTGGCGCAGAAGGTGTGGATCCCAGTGAAGGATGGTGCCCCCAGTTATAGTTGGTTTAGAAACCATTAATTAACTATAGTTATATTATGTTATATCTACGATAAACCATAGTGATGGGAGTTATTTGCACCAACTTTGCGAACTATGGGGCACCACCTTGCAGGAGAAGACCCCCAAAAAAATGTGGGAAAACGGTGGAAACACTGGGAAATGCCCTGTTAGATGTTGAATTTTTTTGTTGGCAAAATGCTGGGAACTGCCCAAAAATGTCCCCAAAAAATCTTAGGGAAAAGCGTTTACTGTATATAAATGCCCCAAAATCCTGGGAAAATCATGGAAGAATCTTTTTTGAAGATCTTTGGAAATCCCCGAACGATTCATGGTGGAGATTGATAGCTGGGATTGCGTCAGACCTTCAGATTGAACATTCGAATGTATTTTGGACTGTGAGGATCGATTCCAATAATTTGAATATATTTGAATGTATCATGCCATCCGCTAGAATATTGTTTAACGGAAATGGCCATGAATCTGATTGTTTATGATTTGTCATTGGATGTTTAATGGATTTTGATTAAGAAAAAAACGGATTAAGACGCATTTTAAGTGTGGGATATTTGAATTGGGCAATGTATAATGGAGATTTCAGAAGCACCGTTAACCAAAAAACATGTTTAGTGAATATGGATGTAATGTCTAAAATTTCACGGTATATTCTACACCAATATCCAGCAACAATTGTACGTATTTGAAACATTCCTGGATAAAAAGAAAATATACTGTACGAACAAGTCCCTTGAATTTGGAGTCTTTCCCAGCCAAAATGTGTTTTGGCTAATCATCGAAATGATATAGTTTAAACGCTGTTGTTAAGAAGGGAGTTCATGATTTCCCAGTCATGAAGGGTTGAAACGAGAGAACGGGATAATAAAACATAATATGTATATGTATATTTAATTATATTATAATATATATATATATATACACACCTAAGAGTATGATATGTGTGTTTGACTGTTTGTCCAAAGATACCTGAGCATGACTTAAGTTTCTCAGCCATTTGAGGACCTAGAGCTTACTAGAGCTTGGTGCCTCAGGCAGCGAAGATTGCGGAAGAGAATGGTTTTGGAGATGTGATTAGCTACATCCAAGGGAAGGCAGAAAGGGAGTGGGCTCAATGGCTTTGGCTATCCCCAATTCTAATGGATGATCAGCGTTTTTCCCATGAAAAATGGTCGCCGCCAACGGCGGGTATGGTATATCAGACACACCCAAATGGGATTCCTACAAGATGGGGTTTGAGACAGAGAACGCATTGGAAAATTGTGATGTATCCAGCAAAGATATGCAAAGATTGTGATTTCATTGTATGCGGATTCATGTTGTCTAAGTTTATAACTTATACAACTAGGTTTTATAGAATAGATATGTATATCCATGGTTAATGGTGTGAAACTAAACCAACAAGCGTAACTGGGCCGGGGCCCCACCTTGCACCCCACGATTGTATCTGGTTAAACCATCCTTTCGCTTGGTGAAATCCACATGGGTTTCTCAAAAAAACAACAGCTGATTTATTATAAATGGTCCTCCTAAAATTGCCATATATATATATATATAGGTGGAAAATAGTTTATTTTCAGACACAAAGATACTGTATCATATATTCTTGGTTATGTATAAATATATATATATATGAAAAAGTCCATGATCAATGGCCATTTCAGGTACCTAAGCTCTGAGGTACCTACCAAGGTCACAAGGTCTATGCAAGGCCTATGGGATTATCATCCCAACATATGGCTTGAAACATGGTACAGTACCTCCATTTTGAGTAGTACCTGACATGGCCATTGACGGTACCGTTGTATCCCCATGGAAAAATATGGTGATTTGTTCTCGTGGAATCCCCACTGGCGCAGGTAGAGGAAGTGGAACTTCCCGTAGAAAAGGTGGACATCATCATCTCTGAATGGATGGGTTGCTGGGTCCTAAAAACGTCGTGCTGAAGATTCTTATTCTGTTCGAAAATAGCTTGGCAAAGCCTACCTCCCTCCACGGGTGAGCATGAGCGACAGAATTCCTTTCACGAAAAATAAACATTTTAACATATCCCATCTTTTCTCGTCAAAAGGTGGCGTTTTACTATGTTTTACCCGTGAAAAATGTAGGTTTACATGGAGCCAAATTTTGTGTGATTTAGCCATCAACACTCGGGATCAATCTGATTGGTCTGGCCTCGGGGAATTGGGGATTTAACCCTAACCAGTGAGGAAACAGTTAACATGGGCATATATAATTGATTATAACGGGATATAACAATCAAGTAAGAATTAATGTAAGATGATCGGATTTTTGGTGCCGGGGTGTGGCTGAAAATGGATGATTTGAATCCAAGTGATTGCAATTATTATACATGAATTAAATATCATATTACTTATTAGTTAAATGAGTCTGATGTCTTAGTGATTCTCACTTATTTTACTCATTTAAATGCAATGTAATATAGGGAAAATGTTTAAAAAAAACAAACAAAACACAACCAGTAGATGTAGGAGGTGTCCCTGAATTTTAGGATACAGCAATGGCTGAACTTTGGTGAAGATCCATATTGGTTGCACAAACGGTCTAATCACTGGGATTGTTCCAAGAAATTCGTAGTTACTGCCAACAACATGAGGATTTTCACATAAAATTTATAGTGAAATGAATAGCTACCATGATAGTATGGAATTTCCAATGATCATTGTAGCTATCATGATATCAGTGAGTTACCATCCCCTCGCTGCCCAGGTTACTTTCTGATGTTCGTTGCTCGGCGCACCGGGCGCAAGGGGGGAGTGAAGGAAATGTCTGAAAAAAGGGGCTTTTCTCATGGGCACGCAATGGACAAAAAACACCAAAGCACCTGAGTGAACGCTAGGTGAATCGTTGTTTTTCTTTCCACAAGTGATGAACACATCTATCCTGTCGCGTGGTGACAAAGTGTAGGATATCCAAGGAAGTCTGCACCATCAGCAGGGCTATCATGGCTTCAGCTTCGAACTCCACTAAGACTATCCGACTTCCTCCACACGCAAGCGCGTCATTAGCCCACAACTGATAAGTTGTTAGTGATGCTGGTTGGCAAGTGTCTTGATTGACAGTTCAATAAATATCAATGTTTTTTGCCGCCAATATCCATTTTTGTTTGACGTGACTCAAATATCTTTAACATTAGTTTCCTCCCACGTTTCATACTTACCCTCTGGTAATAAGCGGGAGGCTATGGGAGATGCACCATGTCGACCATGGGGAAACCCATGGATTTTCCACCAGCTATGTGAATTTACTGTGAGGGTAGCCCGGCCACCACCCAGGAATCGATGCTGGATTGCGTGCTGTTCGCGCGGGATAAGTGGCTGAGACCAGGAGACGGGGGAAAGCGCTGCAGATCCTGCTTGGAATGGCAAAGAGGATGGTTTGTTTAGTGGAAAATGTGCGATATTAATGGATATTACCCTCTGGTAAACTAGCATAGCTATTGAAAATCACATGTTTTAATGGGAAAATCCACTATAAATGGCCATTTTCAATAGCAAACTGTTAGTTTACCAGGGGGTATATTGACGTTTTTTTTTCTAACCATGAAAGATAGGGATGGAATCAAGAGACCAAACATGGGACAAATGGCGATCTAACACCAGCAATGAATCGTTGGGTCTCCGATTTCCTCTACAAAACGGTGAGGTATGATACCTACCGACCTTTTTTAAGCGACTTTATTTTGTATCCTATGATTCTGAATCGGCTCCCTACATTTGTAGGGGAAAAAACAGCGTTTCATCGTGATTCCATCAATTGGATGCAGAAAATTGGCTGTGATAAAATAACCCTTGATAAATTTCCGTTGGGCTGGGCTGTAGGATAGGTGGACTCTGATATTTGTAGGATTGATGGGCCCCAGAGTTTTGTAGTATGTGTGAACTGTTTTGTTGAGAGATATGCTTGCGAAAGTCTTCGGTCAACCTGCACCAGCCCAAAGACAGAGAGAGGCAGAGAGGAAAAACATGGAAAAAGTGCTTCTGCTTCTACACAAGATTGGTGGGGCATTCGTGAATCTAATTGCTGGCAATTTGGTGTTTAAGTCGAGCAGGAAGACCCACGAATTGAAGCTCAAGCTGGGCCTGATTTCTCAATTTTTGTAGCATAGCTACCACCCCTAGAAACGTAGAAATTCAACCACCTACGAGAATCATTTTGTAGATTCCATGTATCAGAGTGTATGGTTTGTAGCTACAAAAGGGGGCCGGGCAGCCTACCCCCCTAAATTCCAACCCCGGTAGAAACAAAGACAGACATAGTGAGTAATCAAACGGAGCAATCACTGGATTGTTAATTTCACCAACAAACCTCTTGCTATACTGGGATTTTATTGGGGATAGTTTGGTAAAGATTGCAGCACCCGATATCCGATAGGAAAAGGGGATTCCTGCTAAAGCTAAAATAGGATTGACCCTTGCTGGTTTGATGTTTGCTTTCAAGCATAGCAATGGGATGGTGATCCCCAATGACGTGGCTGCCACATGGCTGCCACATGGCTGCCACCAATCAGCTGGGCCGAAATGAATCATAATGAATCCCTTTCCCCTACCCTTTGGTTCCGCTAACAGTTTGCGAACTTGAAAATGACCATTGAAATAGTGGATTTACCCATGATTTACCCATTAGAAATGGTGATTTTCCAGTTCGCAAACTGTGACAAATTACCAGAGGGTATTCTGAATGTCACCTGCCAAGCACCGGTTCCTTGATAACCCCCATCTCCGACCTCACCACTGGGCTAAATTCACGGCCGGAGATGGGGATGTTTCGAAAAATTGGGGAGTCCCAGTCACCATGGGTTGAAAAAGAGTGAAATGATGTGAAATGGTTGACTTGGATCAGGTGGAGGTGTCCCCATTTTGGGACATTTCCGACTTTCTATGGTTCCCAACGAAAACAATCGACAGTTGGTTTTCCATATTACTGGAGTGTAGATGATGGTGAGAATGGAAGGAACCATCCAAAGGTGGCCTACTCCTCGGAAATCAAGCATTGCTGGAACATCCCCCAGCTATATATATATATATTTATACCCATATATATATATTTATATACCCTGGTGACTTTCCCAACTATAAAGCCCATAAACCTCACAACCCTCCATTTTCGATGGGGACTTCCCAGGCATATACTTGATTGCCCCTCGGGGCATCCTGCACCTGAGGAGGGCAGATGTTTCCAGACCATGCGCGGCTTTATATGGCGGGCATCGAAGATGCGGACTACAAAGAGGAGAAGTGCTTTGACCGCATCATTTCTTCAGTTTCGGAATCCGAAACTGATGGATTACTATTAATTGGTGACGTTGACGGTGTCTGAGATGTGTCTTGAAATCTATAGAATGAACCTCGATGTGGGACCATATCTAGAGTGACCTCATTTGATGGTGATGGATTCATGGTGGAGGATCTTCCCAGGGTTCGTAACTGGTGAGTGTTTGTTTTTGGGTTCACCCAGTTATACTAATCGTATAATCCAGTAATTGGGGGCTTACTAAGTGACTTGATGCTCCAAGTGATTTTCACGGTGGTTTGTCAAAAATATTTTGTCAGCATCCCAGTATATATATATACATACACACATATGTGTTTTTTTCTATCCAGCATGTTCTTTGTTCCCCACCTGCCAGGTGAGGCTTGTTAGATTTTATCAGAGTTGTTCTTCTCCTTCTCCTTCTTCTCCTCCTCCTCCTTCTCCTCCACCACCTCTGCCTCCACTTCCATGTTCACTTCCGCCTGGCCAACTCTTCGCCAAGCTCTTCGCCAACTTCCGCACGCAGTGGGCACTGCTGGACCTCAACTGCAAGGGTCTGAGCGCACTGGGCACCGCTGGACCTCAACCTGGACCTTCCGAGCTCAGTGAGCACCGCTGGACCTCAACCTGGGACCGTCCGAGCTCAGTGAGCACCGCTGGACCTCAACCTGAGACCCTCCGAGCTCAGTGAGCACCGCTGGACCTGAATCTGGGACCTTCCGAGCTCAGTGAGCACCGCTGATAGAATGCCAGAAGATATGCCAGATAGAACGCCAGATAGCATGTCAGATAGAATGCCAGAAGATATGCCAGATAAAATGCCAGAAGCTATGCCAGATAGAATGCCAGAAGATATGCCAGAACATATGCCAGAAAATATGCCAGATAGAATGCCAGAAGGTATGCCAGATAGAATGTCAGATAGAATGCCAGAAGGTATGCCAGATAAAGTGCCAGATAGAATGCCAGAAGGTTTGCCAGATAGAATGCCAGATAGGATGTCAGAAGATATTCCAGAAGATATGCCAGATAGAATGCCAGATAGAATGCCAGAAGATATGCCAGAACATATGCCAGGTAGAATGCCAGAAGATATGCCAGATAGAATGCCAGAAGATATGTCAGATAGAATGCCAGAAGCTTTGCCAGTAACAAATCGATAAATGTCATGGTGGGGATCACACGAAGTAAAGTAATTTTTATCATTACAACATGGGGCCCCCATAGAGTAAGATGTGTAAGTAGGTTTCGTTTCACCCATTCGCAGAAGCTATCGACTCCATGGTCACACATTGTCGAGATAAATTTGAATTTGAAATTATTCATTGGTAAAATCTATGGTTGTAGAGGTTGTTCATTATTATGAAGTTATATTCCATTATTATTATCTATACTTAAGTTATTCATGCTGAAATCCCAAGACATTTTTTTCCCACCATAGCGTTGGTGGTTACCCGGATAGACCATAGGTTTCAGACCAAATCCTTGTGGTGGCCTTGTTCGAGTCGATGGGAGGAGGGAAATCCTCAAAAAAAACTCGGTTAGGGCTTAGGAAGTTTACCCTCTGGTAAACATACAAAAAACTATTGAAACTTGCCATTTAGTTTGTTGATTTACTCATTAAACAAGGTGATTTTCCATAGCTATGTTAGTTTACCAGAGGGTAGGCATGTTTTTTGAAATATGTTAGCATGTTTCCCTCCAAGGGTATCATATTGGAAATTGCTGTTCACATCGTATGTCTGATTTTGTACTGATCCACAATTATTCCATAATTTCCCTGATCCATCCATGTGTCTTGGGTTGAACATTGGTCACCCCAGTTTGTCATAGGCTTGGGTTCTGGCGCCACGTGCGTGGGTTCGACCTTTCTCCCGTGGCTGAGCTGGTGCGGGTCGCCTAGGAATTTTCAGTGATGGCTTTTTGGGGACACTGGAATTTGGGTATGGTTTCCTTGAATCCCCTCCTGGTAATATTACACACCCCCACGAAGCCATGGTTTAGCAGGGGATTACCACATAATGGTTCGACCATGGAATGGGGGTGTTTAATATCAAGGGGATGGGATTGGGGTACAGCCAAGCTTCAAGCTTCAGGAAAACTTAAAACAAAGTGTGCAAAAAATGCCAAAAAAGATTTCCCTGGATAAAGAAGAGACTTGGTTGGTGGTTTGGAACCATGGAATTTTATGTTTCCATAATATATTGGCAATGTCATCATCCCAACTGACGAAGTCATATTTTTCAGAGGGTTGGTTCAACCACCAACCAGCTAGTGAATATCATTAATATTGGTAAATATTCCTATTGAAATATAGTGATATAATATCTATTGATCATGACAATCATAGATGACCAATATAATTATCATTAATTATCATTGATGATCATAACTCTATATTTCCAATCAGAGGGTGGCTCAACCACCAACATGGAGGTGTCACAGCCCTTCGGGGGTGATGGCTTTGCCCATGAAACAACCTGGGATGTCGCCATGGTTTCATTGGGGCTTGAAATGGCAATGTTGGATAGATTTGGACCCTGGAATTTGGGTATGACATTCCTGTAGCAAGAATTGCTGTAGATGATTTAGATGTTTTGATTCTATTGTTTCTTGGAATTCATGGCAATGTTGGATAAATTTGGACCCTAGAATTTGGGCATGACATTACTATACCATGAAATGCTGAATATATCTGAAGATGGTTATTGTTTTGAAACATATCGTTTATTTGAACTCTCTGCATCAACCATGTTTG
Organism: Cladocopium goreaui; assembly: GCA_947184155.2. Lineage (NCBI taxonomy): Eukaryota > Dinophyceae > Suessiales > Symbiodiniaceae > Cladocopium > Cladocopium goreaui. The sequence continues at coordinate 315,678 of CAMXCT020006790.1, read as the reverse complement.
GGAACCTGCAGTATTGTTGCAGCTATGCTTCGTTTCTTTTACTCTGAGACAATCACAAACAATTTCAAGATATGTACTGACAATTATTATGATGATAGTTACAGTAGTAATGAAAAGATGTCGCTGCTGACGCCGCCATCGCTGATGATGATGATGAAGAAGAAGAAGAAGAAGAAACAGACACAAGTATAGAGCCTAGTACATGTTGTTGTTTTCATTGTTGGTATTGAAGTTGGGTGCACTATGGATATCTTTTCAAAGAACATGGATAGGAATCCAGGAATTCCATGGCTTATCATCATGTCTAAAGTATATATCTGGTTGGTGGTGACTGGAACCATGGAATTTTCCTGGTTAATCTATGGTTATTCTATGGTTAATTTATGGTTAATAATGGTTAATCATTGGAATAGCAATACATTTGGTTGGTGGTTTGGAACCATTGAATTTTATGACTTTCCATATATATGGAATGTAATCATCCCAACTGACGGAGTCATATTTGTCAGAGGGATGGCTCAACCGCCAACCAGATATGTATGTACATAACATGTTGTACATATATGTTACCATGAATGTAAATACACACCATGGTCACCCTAAAATCAGAGACTGGCTTTTCTCGGTGCTCCAAAAACCGGGGATCGACCATCATGGGCCATCATGGAAATTGGCTAAGCCTGCTACACTCCAGTTTCGGACGAGCAAAAAGTGGTTTAGAACATGTTCTTCTTACCCTCTGGTAATTGAACATAGCTATGGAAAATGGACAATTTACGGATGATTTTCCCAATAAAACCTCCATTTATAATGGATTTTCCAGTTGGCCATGTTAGTCATTACCAGAGGGTAGGTAATCCACAAAAAGGTAAAATCTAACCACTGGGGAACATTTTTAAACGGCCATGTTTTAATAAACACTTCGGATGAACAGCATGAAAATTGATGAATATGGTGAAACACCACAGATTCTAGGGAAGCACATATTTAACTATATCATGTTGATTTGAATTTGCATATGTCCCTATATATAGTATCATTTTTTTAAGTCGTGTATATATATATATATATGCACACATCTTCAAAATGCCACGTCAAGCATATCAAGACACTTTGGATGTCACTACTGCCAGGCGATTGGGGAACCCTTGTCGGACATCGTGGACGCTGCCACCATGGTCACTGAGAGCCAATGCGTCGGGAGCACAGGGGGTGGTTGTTTTCTATTTTGGATGTGTCTGAGTGTCAGGCCGCAAGGGTTGATCCTGAAGATGGTGTCGCTGAATGAAGAAAAATTGATGTGCCTGGAGATGGTGACATTTCTATTCTGTTTTTTTGTTTGGAGGGGGTTGTGTTTTTGTGTCTAAGACACGCGCAAGTGGCTGGGTAATCATGTCTGCCTGCATCCCCAAGAGCTGTCACAAACAGACGCACAGACAGGGGCGTCCTGAACACTGGCACCATAAATTTTGATTTGGATATCCCATGAAATCCAATTTTTCTTGGTTAAATCACTGGGACAATGGCTATAAATCCAAAAATCCAATGAATTCCAATTTTTTCTTGGTCAAATCATATGTGTCTTGCTCAGACCATCATTTTAGTTGGTGATTCTGGTTGGTGGTTTGGAACCTTTTTTTATTTTTCCATCTAGTTGGGAATGTCATCATCCCAACTGACGAATTCATATTTTTCAGAGGGGTGGCTCAACCACCAACCAGCCATTATATTATAGATCATTCTCACTATATTGTAGATCATTCATCTATAATGGTATTATCACATCATATCTATTAAAATATCTATCTGGCTGGTGGTTTGGAACATTTGTTATTTTCCCCAATAGTTGGGATGATGATCCAATCTGACTTTCATATTTTTTCAGGGGGGTAGCTCAACCACCAACCAGATATTGTTGCTGCTTAAATTTCACCATTTTCCCATGGTTAACTCCATGGTTAATCCTTTCATTTTGGGATCTATTACCCATAGGATCCATGTATGCTATATATTGTAACATGGATCCCATCAATATACCCCCTTTATGTTAGCATATATACCATACATGGATCCTATGGGTTATGGAAGAACCACCATTTTCCCGTGGTTTTTAGAGCCGCCGCGGTAGATCCTTCAGATGGACCTGCGAGAGGTCACCTGCCCGGAGTCCCAGCATTCAGAATGTGATTTTCCCATGGAAAATTTCAGCAGGACCTACCAGGACAACACAACAATGGAAACCATCGAAAAATGGTGATTTAACCATAGAAAAATGGTGATTTCGTGGTATTCATAGCTGATATAGCTGATTTATGATAGCTATAAGTTGGTTTATAACTCCAATTTCACTAGGGTTTATGGTAGATATAAGTACTGTAACTAACTAGTTAATGGGGTTTATAAACCAACTTATAACTGGGGGGCACCATCCTGTATGGAAAAACCCTGAAATGTTCATGAAAAATAAGAGAACTGTTGGAATATCCATAAAATATTTAGGAATAGGAATGTGCCCTAAAACCCGAGAAAGCATTGAGGATATACGATGAAATGATGAAATAGCAAAAAACTATTTGGAAATCATTTTAAACATGATTTAACCAATGGAACAGACTCGGATAAGAGAAAGTGTACTTGTTTTTTACAACAATATATATGTGGGTAAATAAAGTCAAGAACGTATTGGGAATACAATTGGGAATTCGGGGATGCATCCAAGTGAGATTTACGCCTACATCGTTACAACATGTTACCATAAGCCATGTTAGGATACAAAGCTATAGATCGGTTTTTAACGGACTATCATGGGAATACAATCGAAGACGACAAAGGAGGTTTTCCATGGTTTTCAACCAATACTATATCTATAGAAGATACTAGGAGTAGATGCAGTGCTGTAGCCGAAGAACATTATGGGAATATAGTCGAAGGAACATCTACGGGCTTATCATCTTGTGCAAAATTCATCAAGCAATCAAGCACTGCGAAAAATGATCAAGAAAGGTGTGAACATGTTTAACCATGACAGTTCCAAAGCAAACGAATAATAGAATCTAAGGAGCGCAATGGGACTATACTGGGAATATGTAACTAGCCTTCAGATGCCTTCATGAAATTGACATAGATATGGACAAGCCATTGGTTTGGATATGGACAGTCATTCATTTACCATGGTCGGTTTTCTATATGTAACTCAATTTCGGCCTTCGTTTCTAAGACAATTCAACTTCTTACTTACACATGCGGGTTTGTTTGAACACAGGGAAATGACCCTGAATCCGTGATTTACAGAATCGTCTCCTCCATAAAAAGCTGGGTATATTTTGGGGAGAAACCCAGAGTCTTCGACAATCCCCAAGCAACATAATGTCATCAGATTTCAGCAGCAAATCTCGCTAGGCCCTGCAAGAGGCAGACGGAAGAAGCGTTATTGTGAGATATTGTGAGCTATATTGGTTTGAAACATTTGCAACAGACAGCAGGTAACATTCAATAGTATATGTCCACATAATTATCCCTTCGACAGCAATAAACATCATAAACCTGAACATTTTTTTTACTTGAAATGAAGGCTTTGATGGTACGTGCAGCTATAGCAGCATCACTCACATCTGGAAAAACAAATATCGCGGCCGCACTGGGAGACGTCATCCTACATGGTGCGAAGCAGGCAAAACATCCTTGGGCCCAAATTTAAATGCAGACTGGAGATCGCGATTGGCAGATTGAGCCGTTTATTTCTTCAGGTTCACCCAATATAGGGGTTTCTGTTCAGTAACCCAAATTTGTTTTAATCAGTCGTGGGTGTAGAGGTCTATACTCTATACCAGGGTTCCCTTTTGTTGCCAAAAGGATCCAAAGGGCAGATTCAAGCTGGACATGTGCATGGAAGCTGGTTAGCAGGACAGGGGTGGATAAAAACCTCAGCTATAACTTTGGCATGATGTTCTGGGAGCCATATCTAATGCCTTCAAGATTCATTAGTTACTGAATGGGTGTTATTTCAAGTTGGAGTACAGCCAAAGGCAGCCGTAAGATACAAATTTTGGATGAATTTTTACTTTCATTTTAAGACCACCAAATGATCAAATGGGTATTACTGCGGTTCAAGGAATACGGCAGTTTCACGGCATGATGTTCCAGAAAACCTTCCACCAACTAGCTGCCATCATTAGCCACTGGAGTCGCTTGGGTATTCGAATCTAGACTACGTGGGGTATAGAATAGGTAGCAAAATCTAGTCGACCGGTCAAAAACAATCACCAAAAGTTGAACAATCTCAAGACATGACAAGAAATGCCAAACGAGCCAAGCAAGTCAACAAAACGCAAGCAAGGCCGAACAAAAATCATACATTGTCAAAATTATGCTGAACTTCAACCTATTAATCTACCACCCGCTGATCTACAACTCGAATTTGGTCTGCATGCTCAACTTGCTCATTGCTGATTGTCTCGAGTTCAAGGTGAATGAGACATTTGCCCAGCAACGGTTCCTCATGTGGAAATAGAAAAGGCATTTGGATTTTGATGACAATTTCATGGCTTATGTCAATTGGGGTTTTTGACAGCATAGGCTGTCGCTTGGAACTTTCTATCCCACCCATTGCAAAATCTGATGGAAAAATGACGCCATAGCTATTACTTGCCTGCGCCCATCTGCAGTCCCTTCATTGGGGCTGCAGGGATCCAGCCCCGCACAGCATTGCCACAAGGATGGAAAACCCCGCGTGTTATTGTAATATTGTAGTTGGGTCTTTCAGCTGGAAGCGGCGGAGAGAAAATATACATGATTTGTCATATGTCTGTGGCTGGTCAGGCGGCAAACTGTTAGGGTCAAGTTTTTTCCGAGCCATTGGGGGCCTTCCCACAGGGATTTAGAAATGTGGATTTCTCAGGCGCAGAACTGGATTTCTCAGCGTGCGGCACACAGTGGGCAAGGGGTTTTCTGAAATTTGGGCTGGCGCCTGAAACTACCATTGTGTTCGCGTTGGATTGGAAAAAAGAAAGTCACACTGACAATGTTGTTTAGCTGATGTTGCCAGTGATCCAATGCTATCCAATGTTTGGTTCTGCGTCGCAGGTACAAGAACTTCAGGAAACAAATTATACATATATATATATATAGTAAGGATCCAGCAAATAGAATATAAACCATAATTCACCCCCAAAAAAAATACTACATAAGCAGGTTTGCAGGCAGGAATTTCAACAGATAGAATACCGGCAGGTACGGACTAGATCCGTGTATATATATATAGGGTTTTGTAACATTTTTGTCTTAAAAAACTTAAAAAATATTTTATTTTTTTTTTATTTTTCTATAATAGATATAATTTAGATATAAAAAATATTCTATCTGTTTGATTTGCATATATATATATACAATTTGGTGAGAATTGATGCAGAACACAACTAAAGATATATCTTTTGTTATCTTTTTGTTTAACAAATATTCACACATGTATGCAGGTTTGAACATTTGTTTGTATGCAAGCATTGCTGGTAAGCATTTCCAGTGTATAATATGCAAGTAATATTTAATTAATTTTTGGATCAAACAGCAAGAATGACCGTACATCAACTGTCCCATGAACCCATGACAGCAAGTGTATTCACTGTATGATTAAAGACAATTGTAAACCATATTCTATATAGAGAATTGATGCAGAACACAATTTTTGATATATCTTTTATCTTTTTGTTTAACAAATATTCACACATGCATGCTTCTGACATGATCATGTTTCCTTTATATGACGATACTGGAATATTCTATCTGTTTGGTTTGCCTATATATATATGTTTTGATGAGATAGATGCAAACAAAAACTGTACAATTAGAAACCACGAACATGTGAATATGTACAAAATCGACATTACATATTATTCTCACATTATATTCACTGTATGCCAGCATTGTTGGCATGCAGGTTTGAACATTTGTTTGTATGCCAGCATTGCTGGTAAGCATTTCCAGTGTCTAATATGCAAGTCATATTCAATTAATTTTTGGATCAAACAGCAAGAATGACCGTACATCAACTGTCCCATGAACCCATGACAGCAAGTGTATTCACTGTATGATTAAAGACAATTGCAAACCATATTCTATATAGAGAATTGATGCAGAACACAACTAAAGATATATCTTTTATCTTTTTGTTTAACAAATATTCACACATGCATGCTTCTGACATGATCATGTTTCCTTTATATGACGATACTGGAATATTCTATCTGTTTGGTTTGCCTATATATATATATGTTTTGATGAGATAGATGCAAACAAAAACTGTACAATTAGAAACCACGAACATGTGAATATGTAACAAAATCGACATTACATATTATTCTCACATTATATTCACTGTATGCCAGCATTGCTGGCATGCAGGTTTGAACATTTGTTTGTATGCCAGCATTGCTGGTAAGCATTTCTAGTGTATAATATGCAAGTAAAATTTAATTAATTTTTGGATCAAACAGCAAGAATGACCGTACATCAACTGTCCCATGAACCCATGACAGCAAGTGTATTCACTGTATGATTAAAGACAATTGTATTAATGATTTCTGGTCGTATTTTATGTTTATATCGAAACATGAATAACACATGCACCAACATGCTTTGGTTGCCTCATAGGCATTACAAAACAATATTTCAGGTTAGCGATCAGGGTTCAACTTCCAACGTGTTCCAGCTACTAGCAATGGCAGATCTGAAAGAGTATTCGAAACATTGTTGTGCCTCCCTGGAGGGTATCAAAAGGCAATTAAAAAAGGGTCCAAAATCAACAGATAGAATATTCCAGTGGATCATCTCCCACACAAACTAATCTTATGTTACAGTATGAGTGTGTTTGATGGTGTGCCAGCTCTGCTGGCTACCATCACTGATTGGAGTCTGGTTGTTGTGTTTCATGTGATGCTCAACTCAATTTGAATAGTTTCTTAACTTTATATTAATTCCATATATATATAACATATTATATATACATATATGTATATATATATATATATATATATTTCAAAAATTGAATAAATTCATTGGGTTTTTCTACTAAAAACGATATATCTACGTATAATATATTGATATTTTTGATTAGTTTCTTAGAATATTATTTTTATATATGTATATTTCAAGTTTGAAGAGTTTCTTTAATTTTCTTTCAAAAAAATGTTTATATATAATGATATGTTTGCTTAGTTTTCTCAATATATATATATATTAAGTTTGAAGAGTTTTCTCGAGTTTTATCATATAAAAACAATGTATTTGCATAGGATATGTTCATAATTTTGATGATTTTCTTAAATTTATACATTCCGTATTCTATCTCTTGATTCCCACCTGCAAAGCGAAATCCGTATTCTATCTCTTGACCATATCTTTTTTAATATTCTATCTGCTGGATCCTTACTATATATGTAT
>CAMXCT020006790.1:120185-308144 GCA_947184155.2 Cladocopium goreaui | reverse complement strand
GGTTGCTTCACGCCGTCACGGCCTCGAACTTTTGAGGTTTGCTGGACTTATGATTGGTTGCTTGCCTATCCTGGGCATTGCCGGCAATTTGGTGAATCAGAAACTCTTTTCCTGTGGCTCGGTGTGTGATTGGCACTGCTTGATTTTTGGGTTTGTCGGAAAAAAAATCTGAAAACAGGGTATACCTCAAACATCTATGGTTTATGTTTAAAATTGCCATTGGAGGGAACACAATCTGAGACAAACTTGCCTGCAAAAGTGACTGATTGTTTCATCACTGGGGTATAAATTTGAACATACCTTGACATTACCCCGTGCCCCGCCTGACATGTTTACCATGGCATGGGGCATAATGGGGCCACTTCCCACTTCGCCTCCCGAAGACTTTTGGAGATGGGTATGCCATGGTATGCCCTTTGTTTGATCTATCCATATCTATCGAAGAACAGGCACATTAGAGTCAACATGGAGGACTGATAAGTGAAGGGATCCACGACCAAACAGCTATTTATTGCTGTGAGGACAGGGAAAAAATGGCCACAGATGGTTCATTAGAGTTCATGAGTGGCTTCAATCATTGCTATATGCCTGGTTGGTTTAGAGTTGTTTGGACTTGTTATATGACTTCTTTATCCGTTCATTTTTGGGGTCCTGTATACTGGGGCAGTATTTTATGTGATTGGGGGGGAATGGGATTATTATAGCAATGAATGATGAATCGCGATTATCCCAGTATATCCCCATATATCATCATATCCCCTATTAACCCCCCGGTTAAATCCAACTAACATTACTGGCACAGCTTCTGCAAGGTTTGCCCTTGAAGACCATTTGGATTTTGAATTGCTTGGGAACAGTGCTGGGTTGCGTGCTCTACGCTTTGGCGGGTCTGTGCCCTGGCACGATGGTCCCTCCCTCCATGCTCCTGTTGTTTCCTGAAAAGGAACATGTTCTACAAAGAAATGGTAAGGGTTCCATATCTATGTACTAAATTACTGGAGGGTAACAGCAACCTATAGTTTTCTATTTGTGTGTTTTGTCATATTCAACGATCATTTTGAGGGCCAAGGTATTATCACGCTTAGAACTTAGAACCTCATGTGTCCAATATGACTATAGACTTTGTGGGTTTCTTTGAACATGGGATATACGGTATACCGGTAAAGCCCCCAATTATGACCGTGTGGTGGGGACATATGATGATAACCATAGGATTTGTTGTTTGTGGGGTATCCTATTTTGAGAGACACCCATACGGATCTTTATGCGTTGTGTTACGTCAGCATCAAGAGATGCCTGTTTTGGGATTTGCACTGCCTAATCCAGATGTTTGCAAGACCTCACGTTGCGTAGCACTGTCTACGCTTCCACATATTTTATGGGTAGAGTAGAGTGCGAATGGAGAGATTTGCATATACTCCTGACTCCTGAATACCTGTTTCCTGCTGGCGCCACTTTGTGCAATCCGTTGCAGGATGAAATTCAAATGGACACTATTGATCTCAAGAGGTAGCTTGATTGAATGCTGGCAGATGGTTGGGGCAACCCTCAGTTGATGGCCATCAAATATTGGTGAATTTGACTTTCTAAACCATATACTCTTTGGTTATTTAATGTAGTTTTGTACAAAATAGCCATTTGTTTCTCAGGTAAACCATCATAAGTAATCATAAGTCAGCGGCAATGTGAGTTTTCCATAAGTTCAATAACCACAGGTTGTAGGTTTGGTGTTTTTTTGCCCTATGGACAGCAGAGAAATCCGGGCAGTTCCCATGGTGACTGGAAGACGGTGGCCCGGAGATTTAATGCCAAGTAGCACCAAGCGTCTATGGGACATGTAGCACTAGGGTTGGCTTAGAGTCTTAGAGTTTGGATGAAAAAAAAGCATTAAACAAACAACTTAGAGGTACTAGTTACTAGGGGTTAGTTTGTCTTAGAGCCTTAGAGCATTAGAGTCTTAGAGTATAGAGGGTTCAACCGGTACTTGGCAGATATGAGAATGTTCACTCGATGCAAAAAGCCTATCAGACTCTCCAACAATTGTATATTCAACTGGCGTTTTAATGGTAATGCAGTTCTTTTTATACGATTATGAGCCCATTGGGTGCAGGTATATGTATGATTTTTTTTTTTTAATGTATATATATATATACACATACACATGTGTAATAGAACCCAATCAACATCAATCATCGATAAGTTTTCACCATTAGCAGCACATTGATCCAAATGTTCCAAGCATATCCAAGATTCACCATATCAGTGTTGCTTAATACCATCAATATATACCCCCAGGCCCATTTCCGAAATTGGTTGAGCAATGTTCAAAACAAGCTTGCTTGATGAGTATAGAGGTTTTTACCTACCCAACATTACAAAGCAGTCAATTCCTGTTGACCCGCCAGTATATGACCGAGGAAAATTGAACAGCTCACTGTTTCATCATAAATCCGACTTCACAGATGATGACATATCCACTACAAATCCAACTGCAAGCCGAGTCCTGTCTACCAACTTAGGCTTAAAATCATCACAAACTCGATCCTATCAGATCCCATATCCATCCATATCCCATATCTCCATGATATCCCCATCATATCACCATGAGTATATCCCCATGGTCATTCCATATCATTCCATATCCCATATCCCCATCATCAAATGGACGGCATCATAGACCCCTCCATCTCGCTCCACGGCACCGTCGGCCGGTCGGGCCGTCGGAGATCGAGGCCTCATGGGCTTTTGTAGCGCCTTCAGCCTGCCGGGGATCTACGTCTCGCACACCGTGGGCCTCAAAAGGTGTGGGAAATTCCATGGTGGTCCCATGGGGAATCACGGTGATGTCACAAGAATGTTAATCCCGATGTGATGACATAGCAATTCCCATAGGATCCATGGTGCTGCCATATATGGTAACATGGATCCCATCAAAATACCCCCAATGTTAGCATATATACCATACATGGATCCTATGGGATTGTTAAATTGTTGTGTCAAATCCTCTAGCCGCCGGCATCACCCAATCACCTGTCGCACACCCAAAATCACTCGCCATGCCGCTGGCAGAAATGACCAATTGCAGCGAACCTGCCATCTCACGTGGCAAAGATGGAGTGGTTGCAATGAATTCTTCATGTGCCACTGTTGCCTACATTGCTGGGACACATGAAGTCCCGACTTCATCGATGACTCCTTTGCCACCTCCTTCTTTTGATCCAGATCGTCCAGGAGATTCCTCAACGTGGGGCCATGGGCAAAAAACGTTCATCTCGACGCTGGAGCTGAGAGATTTCCACATCTACATGCCAACGATCCATTTTGCACACCTTTTTTGGAAGAACAATGTTTCTCCCTACTGAAATCTACTGAAATGGTTCGCCCCCTAATTAAACAGCCTAGGGGGTCATTACTCCATGAGTCACATAGTGAGTGACATCAACTAGGATTTATGGTGGATACATTTGGATACTGGATATCTACAGTCAATAATCCAACGTAAAAGTGGGGAGGAGAGACCACATCGTAGCTTCTTTGATTTGTGTTTGCCCAACATTTGCTTGGAGAATGCAAACACAAACATGTAATGATGTAAAGCCAAAAAAACACCATGAAAATCACAATTTTTGATGTACACCATTGTTAGGCAAACCCATGTTTAAACAGTTCTTATGTTCTAGCTACAAAGGTGCGGACATCTGTCCCATTTGAACACAAATTACTGTATATGTTCCCTGTGTGGAATATACAATCTTAAGCTCTTAAGCAGTCTTAGGCCGTGTTTGTTGGTGAATGCTTGGTGTTTTCAGAGCTTGGAAATGCCGGTGTAGCTTGCACCAAGTACAATTTGTCCGTTTTGACGACCCACCAGCAAGCCAACATCTTTGGCAGATAATCACCATGTTAATTTTGCTCAACCCAAGTCCAGCTTGCAAGCTGGCCAACCATATTTGTTTGGTGAACTAACAAGTGAAAGGCCCACTCTGGCATCAAGTGTGAGTACATGCTGAATATCATGTTTGGCTCCTAGCCCTATGTGTTTATTTCCAGTGCTGAAAACATGTGACTCCAGTCTTGCTGATTTCTGATGGTTTCTGGTAGTTACTAGCCTAGGATATATCAAGGATATACCGATATACCTAGGAGATGTCTAGGATTGATGAGTTAGTTTAGGCAGGCATGTCATCACCCCAACTCGGGATCCACGGAGCCGCCGATATCACATGATATCACCAGGCGTAGCGAGATCTTGTTCTACTTCTCTGCTGTGCTAACCTTGGGATGCTTGGAGATCTGATCGAGGCCTCAGTTGATGGAAGTGCTTCGTTAAAACATTCAGAAATCACCAAGAAAGATACTCCAACCAAGAAACAATTGTTTATTGAAGGGGATAGAACAATATAGAACCATGGACAATTGGGATGTGATTGAATTTTCAAACAATGTGGCATGCCGCGGGCTATGGCCTGGGGGAAAAAAAACAGGGGCGGCATCATCACCGGAGGATCTCAAAAGGTTGATGAATGTCAAACAGTTTGCTATTGAAAATGGTGATTTATAGTGGATTTACCCATTAACAATGGCGATTTTCCATAGTTTTTTAGTTTACCAGAGGGTATATATATATATATAAATGATACTAATATATATATGATAATATAATATAATATAATGTAAATATATATACCTCATTATACCTCATTATTTAGTCACATGATCAATCAGTATTATATATATATAATATGTAATATATATATATATCAATCACACTATATATATATTGCACTATTTGTCATGTGATTGAGAATGATATTTCTAGTGACTCCCTTAAAAAGATGCAAATGCCGTGGTGTTTCCAGGATGATATATAGATGCCAAGGATGTGCCGTGGGGCCCGCTTTGGCCGCTATGCTGGAGGCATTCATGAAGCAACTGGCATGAAGCAAGGGGCCGGTGGGGCCTTCCCAAATGAGACCAAGAAATGTGGTGTTTTTAATGTGCTCAACCAAGAAAATAGAGGGTTTTCAACAAAGGAACATGACATGTACGCTAAGTGCTGAGGATTTTTGCGGGTAAGAAACATGGCAACATGACCCTGATTTGGAGGAAAAAATGGCCCCCGCTCCCATGTTTTGCTCAGATTTTCAAGAGCCCCTGAAAATACACAGCTTGTATCATTGGTTGGTGATTTGGAACCATGGAATTTTATGACTTTCCCATCATATTGGGAATGTCATCATCCCAATTGACTTTCATATTTTTTCAGAGGGGTAGCTATACCACCAACCAGATTATCATCATTATCAACCATATATTAACAGTATAACCATATATTAACAGTATATTACCAACCTTTGCTGGTCATTTGCTGGTCATTTGCCCTTTGCTTCGTAGATCTTCATAGTACTTGTTGAGTGGGTTCATCCCCGAGATCAGCTGGTGATTGTGCAATGTGAGGGATTGAACCATCAAACGTGCTGGAACATTGATTTAACTGCCACATATGGGGACGAGCAATTGATTTATTTGATTTATGATAGATCTTCATGACTTGACCAACGGTGGTATATATACATATATACATACATATACTATACTTACCTATGGGTTTATTCAACAACTTGTCCATCATAAAACGGATCCCCATTGTTTTTTTCCAGACGTCGTTGTCCAGTCCGAGGTTCATCCGAATCGAGAATTTGGTCTTGGACTCGGACACTATCCCTGGATGGTTTATGGCGGTGTTGTATCTCTTGTTCACGGTGGCGTCCCCGGGATGGTGGATGTCGGGTAACCGGAAACCCCATTCTGGCTGGTTCATGTATTTTTTTACTGGATACTAGGGGTGTACCCAGTTGATGAGTGGAGTTGTTCATAGGTTTAATGTAATTTGAGGAAGCGTCAAGCGGCGCTTGACTTATCACGGATGGTTGCATCTACTTCCCACCACCGCTCGCATCCGTGCGCCCCCAAGGAATTAATCTCATATATTGTACATACGTGGCAACATCGGGGAAACCGGAAACTGGAGTAGCAGATGCTAAAGATTTCCAAAAATCAGAAAGTTAGGCAGGGTTGCTGTAGCTGATTATAGGTGTAAATGATGGCTACTCTTGGAAGTAAATTGGCAAATTTACCATATTTGACCTCTATATTTACCAAGTCCAATCTGGGGCCAGGGAGTAACCCTGTGAATCGACATGTTGGGAGTTGCTGATACATATGTATTTTCAACATCTGTGAAACATCTGAAACATAAAGGGAAAATCTTAAGTGCAAACCATGGATGTTCCTATGAAATATGCGGTTTCCTGTAATGTTTCCCTGAACCAAATCATGAATCCCTGGTGAAAACGTATCTTGTTCCATCGGTAAATCCACCAGTGGGTAATCTACTATAATCTACTGGGAATATATGTATATATATTTTTATATATATATATATATATGTAATTTACATTAATTTACTATAATGTACTATAATCTACTATAATCCACCATTGGGTAATCTACTATATGTGTTTTTTTGTTGTTTAATATTATATCCCTTGAGCAAATACCACGGTTTTTGTTGAGGATGTTCCTTTACAATCCTTTACCTCCATAGGTCCCTGAGATGTCCCCAAAAAACAGTGAGATCAGCGTCTGATTGGGGGATCATCCCAAAGATTCAGAAGCTTTCAGAGTTGGGAATGGTTCCAACTTGGGGATGATCCCCATGGTTAGCAATTTTTAAAGACCTGCATTGATTATCTGATTACCAATGATTACTGTAGCTCAATCTTGCTTAGCTACAAGAAAACTCGTTTATGGCTATTTGTGTTGCCATAAACGGGTTTTCCAAAAGAGACACATTTCTGGGCAAACCCAAATATTGATTTTGAGGCTTCTTCACTATGTATCAGCATGATTTTCAGAGAGTTTCACTAGTGCGGCAGGCGAAGCTCATCTTGCTGCTAAAGGATCTGCCCATTGATGCCCTGGCAGTAGAAGTTCAGGGCAGGACCTTAGAGAGCCTCGGTGAAGATAGGTAGTGACTGGCTTGCTTCAAAACTACTGTAGACTTGGGTGGTGTATTTCATGTGTTATGGATATTTGTATATATATATAAAGTTAGATGAGTTCCTTAAAATGGTGTTATGTAGAGCCATTTTAATGTGGTAAACCCAATAATAAGCAATCCACTGAAGGGTTATTGTATGCCAACCTATAACGGGATCTTTGCAAGTTGCAATGAATGATGAAGGTTTGATCAGTCGAAATGGAGATTTAACAAACCAAACATGTTAATGTTTATTTGAACGTATGGGTCATGGATACAGGGGGTTACTCGTAACATGATTACTGGGGGTAACACACACACACATATATATATATATATACATACATAATGATCAAACAGTTGTGATACGAGTGTATTTACTGTATAATTTACTGTATATTATATAATTGATTTTAATTGTATCTATACGGTATCCCAAAATGTGATACCAATATATCATAGGGTCCAACAGTCCAACCAATCAATAATGGACAGTAGAGGATAAATCCCTGAAAAATAGTGGCAGAAAACCAAGAATCATAGGTATGTAATGAGATATTTTTGGATAGGTGTAACCAACGATGGAGGAGCCAGCAAGTTGGGGTATTGTTTTATTTGCCACATACTGAGATACCATAATAAGATGATGGGGATATCTGGGTACGTAATTACTAGGTCACTAGGTATTGACCAGGGGGCTGGGTCAAGTCAGAAACCAATGGACCAGCAGCGAAGGTTGGTCCATATTTATAATGTCTACACCATCTGTCGACATGGAAGCCCGAGCAAAATGGTTCGATCCAAGCGGGCCCGATGGCAGATGCAAAATTGACATCTTTTGACCTCACTGTGACGGATTGGTCGCGTCGGTGAATTGGTGAATTCCATGTGAATTGGTGAATTCCATGACCCAACTGATCTCTCGTGAAATTTCCAGAGGGTATATACATATATATATATGCCAACCCCCCCCCTGATACCTACTTTTTACTGTTAATTCCTTCCTTTCTTCGTAACTACATCTGTGCTGGCAGCAAGTCATTTGCAAGAACCATGTGGGTTACATGCTTGAGGGAGCGTGGGTTCAAAAGGATGAAGCTATGAAGGCTTTGCACAAAGTGCTGCGTTACAAGTTCTCACTTGGGCAAACTACAGCAAGTACTTTGCACGAATCACGGTTACATGCTTGAGGGAGGGTGGGTTCAAAAGGATGAAGCTATGAAGGCTTTGCACAAAGTGCTGCGTTACAAGTTCTCACCTGGGCAAACTACAGCAAGTACTTTGCACGAACCACGTGGTTCACGTGCTTGAGGGAGGGTGGGTTCAAAAGGATGAAGCTATGAAGGCTTTGCACAAAGTGCTGCGTTACAAGTTCTCACTTGGGCAAACTACAGCAAGTACTTTGCACGAATCACGGTTACATGCTTGAGGGAGGGTGGGTTCAAAAGGATGAAGCTATGAAGGCTTTGCACAAAGTGCTGCGTTACAAGTTCTCACTTGGGCAAACTACAGCAAGTGCTTTGCACGAATCACGGTTACATGCTTGAGGGAGGGTGGGTTCAAAAGGATGAAGCTATGAAGGCTTTGCACAAAGTGCTGCGTTACAAGTTCTCACTTGGGCAAACTACAGCAAGTACTTTGCACGAATCACGGTTACATGCTTGAGGGAGGGTGGGTTCAAAAGGATGAAGCTATGAAGGCTTTGCACAAAGTGCTGCGTTACAAGTTCTCACTTGGGCAAACTACAGCCAGTACTTTGCACGAACCACGTGGTTCACGTGCTTGACACTTTAGGAAGGGTGGATTCAAAAGGATGAAGCTGTTGAGGCATAACATTATATTGAGGTAAAGAGTGGCACTTGCCTACGGTTCGACGAAGACCCCTGCAACTGCAGTAGCTCCCACGATATAGCGAAGAGAAGAAGCATCCTTTTTTTGGCCATCGCACGCTCGCACTCGGTAATCTACCCCAGATACCATTGTACAAGTGCGCCTGTGCATGTCCACAGGTCTTTTCCTCGATTCCAGTACTCGTACTGGCCCGATCTCAATTGCATGCAAAGCATGCGAGCCCCGACGCATGCCTGCTGGTTCAAGGTCACGCGTTCTTTTAAAAAACGCCAGCATCGGTCGACGATCTGCGTACCGGACTTCACCTGCATGACTTTGCCGCCAGGAAGACGATGCTTTTGGACCTCGACATACTTCGGAGCCACCCATCGAAATTCGTTGCCCACCTTTACTCGTGTCTTCTTGTGTACGACACGGTCGTGTAACATACCTGGGACTTGTGCCCGGTAACTCTTCGCAGAATCTGTGTGTAGAATCACATTTTTTCCCTCCAGCCATTTTTTGGCAATTGGCTTCCACTCGACTTTGCGCACTGCTCCCGGGCCCGGAGCGCGCAGTGCTGCCAGCGGAGGTTTCAGGCGGTGCAGCACAAGCGTACCCGGCTTGCCTCGCTGCACTATGCCACACCACTGCTCCCATTGGACTTGCCCTTGAACAATCTTTTTGGCAAACGTGGCTTCGTCAGCTTCCACATCTGCCCATTCATGTCCTCGTCCAAAGCAAATCTCCTTCTCCTTTTCCAGGACGTAAGCTTCACGTAGTGTATACAGCCTCTTCTGCATGTCTTCAATGGCTTTGTGATTCACATACATAAGGCGGTGGATGGCTGCATGTGGCACACGGTTCAGCAAGAGCAGCAGCAAGGCTGCCTGCGTTGAAAGTGGAGTATGTGACTTGCCCCAATGGTCCACAAACAAAGGATGGGCATAGTGAGGACTGATATATGCCTGACAGTTTTTGGCATTGCACCTATGTTTCGGTGGGCCGCCCTGTCTCTGAGGAGCCAACTTCCCCAGGGTTCCATGCTGACAGCGAGGACAAACGGACCCTTCCAAACGAGGTAGCAAACCATCTTTTCGCAACAGCTCCACTAACGGACGGGGCGAGCATGTCAAGAGCTCTGGCAATGACCTTTTCCATGAGTCTCGATCCCCCCGCACCTGCTTCACAGCTTCAGGATCACGAACATCAGGAACTCGTTGCCAATTCGCCTTCTTCTTTGGCTTGAGGTAAGCAGGCCGTTTCAAAACTTGCCGTGTCTTGCCCTTCTTCGCAATGATGGGGTTGAAGCGCGGCGCCATACTCTCTACTATGGGAATGCTTGTTTCTCTAAGATCCAAAAGCTTCTGGTAGAAGAAAACATAACAATGCTGATCGGTTACAAGTATGCGATGACCACATTGGACCAGTGAAGTGACACAAGCTCCTTCATATGTTTATATTGCCCGTCGAATGCTGCCAACTGCTGGGATGGCATGATTGTTGCAAGACAAGCACGTACACACGTTCTATGTTATCTTGCTTATGTCTTCCCAACAGCAACACGCACAGCTTCTTTTTATCGCCCGCTACTGTGAGCAGATGTCGCTCCCCATATTGTACTATATGTACATGCCACACGACGGCATTCCCGGCTCACTCATGGAGGAAGATTGCAGCCTCTGTGTCCGCCTCGAAGTCATCTCCATCTGGACCAGTAGATTCTTGCCACTCTTCTACCGCATCCATCTCAGCAGCCTGGGCCAAGGCTTCCAAGTCGGCTGATGAACCATCTGCAGGAGCCTCCTCTGGTCGACTTTTGGTTCTCAGACGCTTGGCAGGTGGATAGTGGAACTGCCCAATCCGATGGCAGCGCAAGGCCGGATTTGGAATGATGACTGGCGGAGGCGGCAGAACAGTTTCTTCTTCCTGAGACGATTCTCCTTCTGGCCTGTCAGAGAGACGGACTGACTGTGCAAGGCGGGCGCGCCACAGCTCGGCTTCGATCTTCTCGTTGGCATCTTTGATGTAGACTTCCGGTCGTCCGGCGGCAAACTTTTCCATGCCCAGAGAGATTGTGCGGACCTCTTGCTGGGTTTCCTGTTCCCACTGAGGGCCATACTCCACGATACCGAGCTTGTACTTGGAATAGAGCGGCTTGTCCTTTTCGGAGAGGAGGTCTTTGTGCAGCTCATCCACCTGGATTCGATGTACTGGGGCCTCTGGATCCTGATTGGGAAGCCGAAGGTAGACAGCATGTTGCCCCACAAGAAAAACCACGGAGCGTTTCAAGCAAGCGAGGACGTCAGCCTGCTTGTCCCCTGCAAAAAGACGTCTGGTCATCTTCATGAACTCCTCGCCCGTGATGAAGATGCGTGAGTCATCTAATGGCTCATCCTCACGGTCCAAGTCATTCGACGCATAAGCTCTCATGCAATTCCTCGTGAGCTTTGCGTCATTGTAGCGACCCGACGTAGTTTGCTCTTCTTCCACAGTCAAGAAGGACTTGAGGTCGGCCATGGAGACATTCTCACGGTTGGGGTCGTCCAGGAAGATGCCCTCGTACACATTGGCCACTTGATGCCGAAAGTTATCAAGTGACTTGGCTCTTCTCCATCCTGGCACAGCATCTTCTTCTTGCAACCTGTGGATATGATATCTGCCCATAGCAAGAATCACAGCAATCAAGGCAGGAGTTTTGCCAACCCCGGGCCAGCCCAAAGCTACGACCCCGTAGCAGACGAAAAGTGGGTACAGGACAGGCAATAACTTCTCAGCTAAGAAGGGTTTCAATGAGAAAGTGGTCAAGGGGAAGCCCTTCTGCAATGTGGCACCATTGGAAGCCTTGGACTTGTTTTGTGCCATGATCCTCACTTTGCCTTCTGGCCAACCAACTCTCCGCATCTTCTCGGATGTTGAGTAAAATCCATGTATACTGCTCATTGTTGGCATCCGTCTCAGGCGCATGGTCATTGATAAAGGCCACGCCTTGGAGTAAAGTGTCAGTGTCTGGGGACCATGTCGATGAAGAGCTTGCACTATTCTTCGCTTGTGCCTCCCATCTCGTCACTGTGCCCCAGTGCACATGATGTCCAGGCAGGCGGTCCAATAAGGATTGGAAAGCCTTCTTGACAGCCCACGGACCTGGACGAGAGAAATGAACGTAGGCAGATCCTGCAGGAATTTTCGTGGCGTCCCGAATCGCCATCTTGTCTTGGAAAGTCACAAGCTTGATTACATCCAATTTCCCGTGGCCTTTCTCCATGGCAATACACCCAACCTTTGAGTGAGCTGGTAAGGCATGAGCAAACTGCAATGCAGCTGGTAGACTCTCGATCCTTTGCTCCTGGCAGACCGCTGCAACATTTTCGGCAGAACCACAATTCTCCACATCCTGCTGCACATCCACTAACATCATTGTAGCTGCTCTGAGACCATTGAGTGGACGACAGCAAGAGAGGAAGTCAGATATGCTCATGGGGTTCTCGATGCTGGCACTTGTTTTGGATTCACAGCGCGGGGCCGCCAAACTTTCAAAGCGCCACTGCTTCCCACCGTAGACCCGCATCGCTTCATCGATGATCTCAGTCGCCATGGTGAGGACACAGAGAGACTAGACCCAGCGAGGCGCACAGAGGGGGCACGATACTATGAGCGTAGAAGCGTTGCAGAAGAGATGGATATGCAGAAGCAATGGGAACGAAGCAGACGAGTGCTGGCAGACACAGTCAACTAAGTATAAACTCAAGTCTGGAATCAAGTCTGAAACCAAGTCTGAAACCAAGTCTGAAACCAAGTCTAAACTTATTAAGTTTGCTACACTTCGAACTTATCCTCCCACCTTCCCCTTCCCTGTTTCAAAGGTTACATGGCAATGTGTCTTGCATCGTGCTCCGTGTCTTCGCGAATGCGCAATCTTTTTCATCCGCCGCCGATGTCTCTGGCTCAGCCGCTCTCGCAGGCTCGAAGCAGACCCCTCTATCCTGTACGGTTCTGCTGCGATGCTAAAATGGCCTGCAACTCCAGCACTTTCTGCTGTGTTTTCTCCAACTCGTCCGCCGCTTCAAGATACGTCTCCAACAAATCATCAAAGTCATGACACAAGCTGCACCTCTGGATTTTCAGTGGACGTTCCAGAGTCTGCCCGTTGTCCTGCTCTCCTGCGCTGCCGGCACCCAGCACACCCTCATTCCAAGATGCCACACTTGCGCTCCCATTGGATCCTGCAACCTCCTCTGGACTGTCCACGACGCCACCTACAGGCGAGGGGGGGGCAATGTTGAGGGCCGGGTTGGGCACGTACTCGTACTCAGTATCAACTTCAGGTGCAACGCCTAAAGACGGGTTCGGTACTCCTTGCCATTGCTCTTCTTCTGATGCCGACGAGGAGTCAGAGTCAGAGGAAGAGTCAGACTTGGACGACGTCGACGAGGATGAAGTACCATTCGTCAGCTGCAAGACCTGAGAGAGCGAGAAATGACAGAAGGCATATGATCATACCGAACATGTCTTCGTAACTGTATACATTGGTGTCCCTTGCTACTTGTGGACTTATACCTTGACTTTAAGTAGACTTGCCGATGGCATAAGTCTGGAGATAGTGTGATAAGTAAAACTAAGTAGGAGATTTTTTGGTGTTACTTATAAGTTTGTTAGCTACTTATAAGTAGGGATAAGTATTGTAAGGTGGTGGAACATGAAAAAGTTATTTTTACTTAGCTACTTGTGTTTTTCTTGGATTTTGAAGGTTTTACTAAGTAGGTTGTTTTTTTTTATCGTTTTTGTATGATCGTAGGCGTCATGGCTCAAGTTTTGAAAGAAATAGTTTCGACCCAAAAGTTTTTGCATGGTGTAAAGACCCTACCTCATTACGATGAGCTGCAGCGAAAACAATTGGAACGACTCAAGCCGATTGTGCAGAAGCACGTCATCTCTGTGGAGATGGCGGGTCGCATCATGGAGTCCTTCTCCGATGTCTGGAGTGTAGGAATTTTAGATGAGTTGAAGGCATTGGTTGCCGAGCAAAGTGAGTCACAGGAGGATCTGGCAAGCCGTGCTGGCTTGCAAGACTTCACCGCTTTGCCGAACTATTTATCGAAGGAATGGTGGCAGAAATTAGAATCTCGTGCCGCTGGAGTTTATAAACTTGAGCTCTTGACCAATTTTGCTGCCACTTTGGGTCTGAAGAATCCAACGGAGGCGTCCTATGGCGCTTTGGTGGCATTGTCCTTCTATGCGGACAATGTTGAGGCGTGGCCAGAATCGGACCAGGTGAAGCTCCTGAGGGCACATAAGGAGCGCATGCGCCGTTGGCTGAATAAGGCAGCAGCTGCCAGTGTCCGTTTGGAAATTTTGCCCGAGAATCCAGAGGAGATTCCAGTTTCTTTGTTTGCTGCTGCATTCCCGACGGGATTGATTCCGGGTTCCCCGGAAATTATGGATAAAGCAAGGTTGCGGCGGGTCATCGCTGATTTCCGTTTGAGGGCACCTAAGGAAGGCATGTCTTCCATGTCAGTGTTGCCGGCAAGTGGTCAAGTTGATCCTGCTGCTTTGGTGCATGCTGCAGCCACCTTAGTGGCGCGTGTGCAGACACAATCTCGACAGACCGAGGTTGACATACCAGGCTTTCGGATGTTGGAGCCTCGGGACGCAAAGGTGACCGTGGCAGCGCCTGCGTTGGCTTTGGAAGACACGAAGCCTGTTGCTGCTGCCACGCAGCCCTGTGAGGCAAAGGAAGAGCTTCCGGACAAAGTCGAGAGCGAGACCTGCGGGCCGCAAGCTGCAATCGCTGCTTTGCGGGGTGAGTTGAAAAAGAAAGGAAAAGGAGTGCCCGGAAGAAATGCAGAGGTAACGCCAAGCAAGAAGCCTGCCATACGTTCGAAAGCCAAGTGCAAGGGTATGGCAAGGCCTGCCGCTTCTGTGAAAAAGATTTTGAAGCGTCCCGCTGCTGTTGCGGCATCGTCTTCCGCGGGAAGCATGTCGGAGGGGGGATACAATGATCGCAGGGAGACCTTGTTGAAGAAGATCCCAAAGGATGTATTGCAGCGATACAAAGGTGGTTGCTCCAGGTGCTATCATCGCGCCTTTTGCACTCTGAGCTGTTGGGCGCGCAGGGGTTATACAAATGATTGACAAATGAGACATTTGACGCGTTCTCCGTGAAAGGGTGCTTTCATGATGTGTGGATTTCATTTTGTCATGGCACATTATCACATGTCTTTATATAGTATGGACAGAATGTAATACATGTAATGTCTCTGCTCTGCGTGGGTGACAGCAGGGTTGTGCGTGGATGCATGTCTTTATAGGCTCAAGTGTCCGTTGGGTGCCGCCGCGTCTCCGACCTGAGGCCTGCGGTATATGTCTCGCGTTTATGTTTGTATGTATGATCTTTGGATGTCATTTCGAATTGGGTTTTTCTTTGAGCTGGTTTCGTAAACCATTGGTGTTAGAACATGAACATTTCGATATCCACTTCCCACTCTGATTTCCGTCGCAGTAATTGGCACCTGCGGGGTGTCACGATCACCTGCGTGGTGGTCTCAAGAAGCATCTGCGGGATGTTTCAGTGTCATCTGCGGGATGACACGAGTCGGGGTGGCACCTGCGCGGTGTCATGGCCGCCTGCGTGGTGGTCGCAAGAAGCATCTGCGTGATGTTTCGCTGTCATCTGCGGGATGACAGAAGTCGGGGTGGCACCTGCGCGGTGTCACGGCCGCCTGCGTGGTGGTCTCAAGAAGCATCTACGTGATGTTTCGCTGTCATCTGCGGGATGACACTGCTACATGTGGCACCTGCTCGGTGTCAGGACTACCTGCGTGGTGGTCGCAAGAAGCATCTGCGCGATGTTTCGTGAATGCTCATGCACACCTGTGCGGTGGAGCTAGCTACCTGCGCGGTGGCTGTGAACAAACATCTGCGTGATGTTTGCTCCTCACCTGCGTGGTGAGGATATGATTCCACCTGCGCGGTGGTTTCCACGACGCACCTGCGCGGTGCGTCATGCACACCCGCGTGGTGTTGCACAGTATAAGATACCTGAGTGCTGTCTTTCCATGCGTGCTTCTGCGTGCGGCCTTCTCTTACAACATGGACGTTTCGTCTCATATGTACAGGTATACATTCAGGACCCAAAATATATATATACTGTATAGTCACCTTCATGGGATGACAGATCATGTCTCACATGTATGCAATTCTGAACCTGTCAGGTGCATGGTTGCCGCGGCGTCTCCCTTTTCGCCGATCATGCCTGCGCGGCAAGAATCCTCTCCAGAGGAAGACGTGTCTGCGGATACGTCGCCTGCCAAGGAGGATCCGAGGAAAAAGGAGAGAGAACACCACAAAGAGAAAAAGGCGAAATTGGTTCCGAAACAGAAATCTCGCAGTGAAGCAGACGAGCGCGACCGTGATCGCACACGGGACCGCCGTCGTCGCCGCTCCCATAGGTCAAGGTCCCGCAGGTCTACTGGCAAGCACTCTCCCACGCGCCGGTCGAAGGCCGAGCCGGCGGAAGAACCAGATCGTGGGAGAGAACGTCCTGTGAGTCCACCTGGAAAGCCTGCGGGGCCATCCCAGAGTGAAGCAAAGCAGGATCTACAAGTGCAGGGTGCAAAAGGAAAGGGTAAGAACAAGAAAGGCCGCTCCGAGCGGCAAACCTGCAAGATCTGCAAGACCCAAGTGTCTGGCAACGCGTCCGCTTTGGACCAACACCAATGGCTGAACGCGTATTGTCTGGCCGTGCAAGCCTGGGAGAAATTCACTCCGTATCAGAAAGAACAAGCGGGAGCATGGGAGAAGGCCAGACAAATCGGTGCAGATGTAAAGTCCCGTCGTGACAGAGGGGAGGCATGGCAGGTGTCTGCGGGACAACTGAGCGCTCCTGCGAGGAGTGCAGTGCCGGACCGTGGCATCAGTGTGGCATCGTCCGTTCGCGGGCCTCCGGAAGTCTTGGAGCAGGATTGCCAAGCACAGGGCTCCGAGAAGAAGCGCTCTGAGAAGAAGTCTCGCAAGGACAAGGGACGTCGCAGAGATGTCTCCTCCTCGAGCACCAGCGCAGGCCGACGCAAGAGTCGGCGTCACAATGTGACCATCAACTTTCGTTGAGTCTGAGGCGCGGTGACGACTATGTAGGAATGGGTATACAGCGCGAGGACCGGACATGTCGGACAAAATGGTGCTGTGCTGAATAAAGGGACAGGGTCATGTGGAATTTGCCTCGGTCACAAAAGGGGGAAGACAGACATATTCAGAAATAACCATGTATAAAGAACATGCTTATATACATTAAAAGGAAACCACACTGATGTTATCAATCGAGGGAAATTAACTCTGTCGTGTCGCAGCAGTTTTGGTCTCCATATATGTAGATTTTCCGCTTGGTGTTCGAGATGCCTCCTACCGACTTTTGCATCTCAAAAGAAAGACTGCGGGTCTTTCGTGCATGCTTGAAAGCAACCACCACGACTCCGGAAGTTCTGCCGGAGGGTGATGACCGGTGGAAGGATGGTTGGAGAATTGTGGTGGAACTGTTGGATCAAGCAGAAGGCATGGCGCACTCGCAAGGGCAGCTGGACTGTGCGAAATGCATTGAAAGATGCAATCGCATGCTTGAGAAAGTCATGTCTGAGGAAATGGCTGTCCTTCCAGACGTCTGTCGTCTCTGGACTCGGAACACAGACTGGGATGGGCACTGGCCGCGCTTTGTGGAAAGGGTAGGTGCATATCACCTGCGGCAGGTGGAAGAAGCGATCCCAGCTTTGGAGCAGCTGCGGCTGCGCTGGCAGGAGGAGACTGAAAACAGTCTGCCAGAAGCCTCGTGGTTGTACCAGGCTGAGTGCCAGCTAGAATCGATGAGGGAGGCGTTGGTGCCTTTGAATCGGTCGTTTTGAAATGTGTCCGAAATGTGTCCGAATGTGTCCGGAAAAAGGAAATGTGTCCGGTTTTAATTATAATTTAAAGGGAAATGTGTCCGGAATTTTCTGATTTTGGCTTTTTTTTCCTCCGAATGGGCTGCTCCGAAATGGATTATAGACACAATCAATGCTCTCGCTGCTTCTAGATAGGTCAACTGGACTGCAGTTTCCTTCACGGATATATGGTCTCTCTCACTTAACTCTGCTGTCTGCCAAGCCCTTCGACTGCACTTCTCCGCAGCCATTTGGGTTTTTGGACAGGTTAGTGTGCGGACCTTTGTTTTGCAAGGTGGCTTGCGGCATGGCGGACCGTCGCGTATGTCGCTTGTGCGGCCTGGAGCATGCTTCTGCTGCGGGCAGGATGCATGGTCGCTCCTTCTTTTGCACTGGTTGCTGGTCAGCAAAAGCGATGCTGCAGCGCAACTTAGGCGACAGGACTGAACTTAAAGATTTCAGTCCGGCCGAGACGCATTCCTTCTTTCGCGCCATTGCGAAGGAAAAGGAGAAGCAGGGAGGTCGCATTCAGTGGGTCACCGTGCGGGCCACACTTGTGAGATCTCTGACAGATCGTAGGATCTCCACTTTTCGTGCGACGTGCACCCAAAAGGAGTTACCTCTGTCGGTCTGGGTTAACCAAGGCTGGGACAAGACCCTCGTGGAAGCGTGTCCCAATCGGTTTTCCGATGAACTGGGCACGCAAGTGTACGCTGTCCCCGTGCGGGAATTGTCGTGGGGAGAAGAGTATGCAAAGATTGAGGAGCAAGTCCTGCGACATGAGAGAGAGGGGCAGAAAAGCAAAGGTGGAAAAAAGAAGAAGGATAACGTTGCCAACGCAGAGGCGTCATCCGATGGAGAATTGGATTTGCCGGCTGCGGAAGGCAGTGTGTCCGATAAGAAAGGAAAGCCGGAGGTGGACCGCAAGAAGTTGTTGGCGAAGAACGTTGCGTTAGCTGACAAAGCCGCTAAGGCCTTGGGTCCCTTGCAAGGCACGGCCACAGGTGTCTCGAAGTTGCTGGAAAAAGTGGAGAAAAGCGGCTGTGAGATTCCTGAGGGAATCAAACAGTCGAAAGATGATTGCATGGGCAAGCTCGAGACCTGGGCGACGGCGGCTCGTGAGTGCATCAACGTGCATGAGTCGACCCGCGAGCTGTGGAAGGACGCTGGTGGCGATCTGCTGCCTTTGACGGCTTTGCCGTTCGAAGGCAATGATGTGAAGTTGCTGCTAAAGCAAGCAACGGAAGTGCAGAGCGCATTGCGTTCCCTGCTGCCCAAAAAGGAGGCGAAGGCGAAGGCGGCGCCCAAGGCCAATGCTGCGGCGAAAGCGTCGCCCAAGAAGAGGGCAGATCGCAGCCACGACAGTGAGGGCGGTGACAAGCGCCGCAAAACTGGCAAGAGCCCCCCTTGAGTCTGCTGACTGTTCCTGTCGTTTGTGGTAGATCCTTAGGCCAGTTTCGCTTTGGGCTCTGTGTTGCTGTGAGCAGCAACATGTTGTGAAACGTGGATCGCACGTAGACAGGCTGTCCCTGTGAGGGTGCTGTGTCAAACTCCGTCTGATATGTGGACTGAAGCTTTAGCCGTAGATGGATCAGAGCGCACGGTCCTGCGGCTTCCGGGAAAAGTCGTGTTGCGCTGAACCGCTTGGTGTGTGCATGCCAATTCCATGCAGATCTTTCCATTCATGCACGAATTGGTGAGTTTTATATTATATATACTATATATATGTATATATATATATATATTCATGTAGGTTACTACCTCGCAAAAGGCAAGCCATGCCATTGATTACACAGGAAAGACCTATATGTAACGACGGATTATATATACGCAGAAAATCTAACATAGATATATAGTCTAAGCAAGAACGAAACATGTGCAAGAACCTTCCTCCACCGCAAACCGAAGTACCATGATTGCTATATAGATGGCCGTGAGCATGTCATGTGTCTCTTCTGCTGCATGTATGGTTCACGCGTGTACAGGTATGTAAAAACAATGAAAGCGAAAGCGGGATCGAACAGAAGCCATGGAAAAAATATACTACTAGATCAACACGCTAAACCTTCGGAGCAATTTGAATTTCTGCGTGAAATTCAAGGTGTGACAGCCACCGCTGCGCGCCGTATTATCGCGCATCTGCGAGATGATGGACAAGGTCGTGGAACTTCTAAACGGAAACGGCTGAAGTTTCCAAAGGTTAGTGACGTCGTAACGACGGTAACCTTCGGAGATCCATGTTGCCACATGGCTGTTACTTCTGTCCCGGCCGTGCTGCAAGCTAAGTGTGATGGATCGCAGTTTTTTTCTGAGTCCATGGCATATGTTCTCAAAGAACATGGTCCGCAGTTGCATCTAGTCCTGGCTTGGGACGAAGCAACTCCAGGTAATGTTTTGCAACCTGATTTGCAGAGAAAGGCAGCAATGACGTATGGAGCCATTGCGCAGATGCCCGTGCTTTGGGCTGATGATGCTTGGATGACACTTGCTGTCATTCGGACTCGCGAAATGCAGAGCATCGCAAATGGCTATCCACAGTCGCTGGTTCACTATTTACGGTGGCTCAGGCAAGAAACCCAGCATGGCTTCACGCTTGTTCTGAATGATGAACCAACCCTTTGCACCATTGCCAAAGTGTCTCTGGTAGCTGACGCAGATGGCTTGCGTTTGCTGACCGGTTGCAAAGGAAGTTCTGCTCTGAAGCCATGCTTCTTATGTCAAAATGTTTTAAACGGACATGACAAAGTGCAGAAACACGTGCACATCAGTTGCTGTGATGTGCATGCTTGCCACTTGCAAACGCAAGACAATCTTATCCAGATCCAACGTCACCTCGAAACCTTGCTGTCTCGCAAGGAAAGAGAAGAAGCGGAAAAGCTATTGGGATGGCACCTGCATGCCTTGTCGGCGTCTATTTTAGTGCAAGAAGACCTCCGAAACTGGATTCCATTATCATCCTTGAGGTACGACCCCATGCACTGCTTCCTGGCAAATGGCATAGTGCCTCAAGAATTGGGGCTCTGGTATAATGCTCTTTTGGACAAGACCTCCTGCGACATCGATAAAGTACGCAGATACGTTCTGCAATGCTGGACAGCCTCCAAAGAGTCGACCTTGGACATCAACAAAATTTTCGCACAGAAAAGATGGCAGAAAGAAAGAGACTTCCGCGGAGATGCATCTGAAGCTCTGTCAGTGCTACCTTTGATGGTTGCATTTTCCTGGGAAGTCATATTGCCTGATTTTCCAGCTATGCTGCCTCACTGCGAATGTTTGACGGCGCTGTTAGCGCTGATATGCTGCTGGACTGATGCCAAACGCAGTGGAAACCTTCAAGTGAAAAGCATCGAGATGCAACAGTTGCAAAAAGTTCACCTGAACAAATTTGCGTCTGTGTATTCAATCGATGTCTGCCATCCCAAACATCATTATTCTTTGCATCTCCCACTGCAATGGGATGCACACACACTGTGTGTGGACTGCTTTCCTGCAGAAAGAAAACACCGTCTCTTCAAAAGAATTGCAGAGACGTTGACAAAGTTAGACGGATTTTCCGCTTCTGCCTTATTGGAAATGAATCACATAGACGTCTCTCAACATGAGAACCGAGGTTCTTTTCTTCCGGTCCTGCGTGGACCAACTGCTCAGTGCCATGCCCTGCAGACATGGTTTGGCCAAGACGCTTATGTGGCAACCTCTGTCGAATGCAAGGGTATCACGTTTGCTTGTGGTCAATACAAGATTCTTTCGGCCCAACAAGCAATAGAAATCCACGGCGCGGTGGAATCCCACGGCCGTTTTTTCTTTTGTGCCAACCACTGCAGCCGCTGCCCGCTGAGAATCCAGCTCTGTCACATTGGAAACTACACCCGTCCAGTGACAATACATGGCTGTTGCCTCCTGACAAAGCTTTCCAAACCGTGCCCGTATACTTCTTTAGGAAAACGCGCAAAGACGCTGAAAATGTTCTCACATTTCTACATGCATGATACCTGTGCGGAAAAAAAAGGGAGAACGGGACGTGCTAATTTGGCAATAATCGTGGAATACCAAAAAAGCATACAAAAAAGTTATTTCTACTTATTTCTACTTATATACTTGCTTATAAGATAAGTAGCTAAGTAACTTTAACTCATGTTACAACTGGACAAGTAGCCGGGGACACCAATGTAATCACGCGCGGAGAACCAAAGTACGTAAGGCGACTTCGGCCCCGAGAAAATAACGAGTGTTAGTGTACTCAAGACATGGAACACATGTTCTGAAGTCCAATCAGCCGAGGCGCAGGTTGGGAGGCTGTGGCAGTCTCCTTTTTGGGACGGATCACTTTGGGGAGAGCCAGGGCATGTAGGAGCTTTCGTGAGGCGTCAGGACTCCAGCTGCCCAGCAATCCGACAGGGGCCAGTCGGAGTCCTTTCTGAATGTTGCAGACCATTGCCGCTAGGTGCTTTCGCGCAAGTGGTTGTCTACTTTCATGTACTGCATGGTCCCCGGCGAGGACTTGATTCAGCAGCATTTGTAGGTTGTCTGCAGGTCCCCCACCAGGTCCCCCAGGAGCCGCCGCGCCATCCTGTGCCACCGACAAGACAACAACGGCCTGATTGTCGCGCAGAAGCACACTTCCGGCAACGGGGATCGACATGAGGCCGGATGCGATGACACGAGGATACGAGATCTCAACAAGCCAAGAGCGAAGCTCAGACCGAGGCACACGGACATTGTTTGTCGGAGAGTTTCTGTCTACACATGTGTACACTGATCTCAAGTCTGAACTGAAGTCTGAACTCAAGCCTCAAAGCCTGCCACCGAAGATCCAAGATCCAAGATTCCCAGATTTTTTTTCTTGGATGCAGGCTGGAAATCTTGGATGCACCCAAGATCCAAGATCCAAGATTTCCAGAAAACTTTTCTTGGAAATCTTGGAAATCTTGGGATAAACCCAAGATCCAAGATCTTGGGTGCATCCAAGATTCTGCAAGTGCATCCAAGAAAAGTTTTCTGGAAATCTTGGATCTTGGATCTTGGGTGCATCCAAGATTTCCAGCCTGCATCCAAGAAAAAAAATCTGGGAATCTTGGATCTTGGATCTTGGGTGCATCCAAGATTCTGCAAGTGCATCCAAGAAAAGTTTTCTGGAAATCTTGGATCTTGGATCTTGGGTTTATCCCAAGATTTCCAAGAAAAGCTTTCTGGAAATCTTGGATCTTGGATCTTGGGTAGCAGGAATCGAGACTATGACACTCAAGTCTGAAGTCAAGTCTGAACTCAAGTCTGAACTCATGTCTCAAGAAACTCAATATAAAAAGCTTTCTGGAAATCTTGGATCTTGGATCTTGGGTAGCAGGAATCGAGACTATGACACTCAAGTCTGAAGTCAAGTCTGAACTCAAGTCTGAACTCATGTCTCAAGAAACTCAATATAAAACAAATTCAACATATGAAAATAAGCAAATTATACTGTAATTTACAGTATAAATCAAGGAAAGGTAGGTACCGGGGGGGGTACCATATATATATATGTATATACATATGTATATACATATGTATATATATATATATGTATATACATATGTGTATTTTTATATATATATATATATATACATATGTATATATATATATATTTAAAAAAGATATATATTTATATGTATATTTATATGATCATCCCGATGTTCCCCAAGTCATGTTTCAGATGTGAGGATGGGCCAGTGTCTATTCTATCTGCACGGATGGATCCAAGTACTTCCAAGGTACTTATATACGCCGAAATCCCCCAGAAGGTGGGTCAAGAGTGGATGGGTAATTTAGTACTCGAATCTTTTGCCATACTTCATAGGGATATGATCATAACCAGCAGAAGAATCAGCTCAACAAAGTACCCTCTGGTAAACTAACATAGTTGTTGAACATCACCATTTCTAGTGTGTAAATCCACTATAAATGGCCATGTTCAATAGCAAACTGTTGACATAACCAGAGGGTATTTCCAGTTCACGACAGTGGGGCCAATTCGGTGGCATCCAAGGAGCCCAAAAAAAGGCCGACGTCAAGGATTGCCCTTGACCAAAGTGGCCGCCTGTTGCGCCTGTTTCTGGTCCCTCTTCGTGTCCAGTGCAGTGACTCGCCGACTCGCCTGTTTCGGAGTCGGAAGTCATGGGGGTTAACCATCCAACAGAAGGGGATTCAGCTATAATATGCTATACCCATAGGATCCATGTATGCTATATATGGTAACATTTACCATCAATATACCCCAAGTGTTAGCATATATACCATACATGGATCCTATGGGTATGATGTGGTATGACTATGAACTATAGTTATAACCTGGTTGGTGGTTTCAAACATGTTTTATTTGTCCATATATTGAGAATAATCATCGCAACTGACGAACTCATGTGTTTCAGAGGGGTAGGTCAACCACCAACCAGTAAACATGTTATAACTAAGAATCAATGCACCATCAAGACTCGGGGTTGAACTTTTTAGCATGACCATCCGGAGATGGGAAGAAAATTACAGCGAGTATGTTTGCAACACAAAATACTCTCATTGTTAGGAACACCAATACATGGATATGTATGGATATGTTCATAGGGGGATTGCATAAGATTAATATGTGCATGATTACTCAGCCATATGATATTTGGGATGATCCGTACTTGTTATGATATTGTTCACAGTATTATTCACGGTCCAATGTACTCATGACAGCAGTTCGTTGAAGCGGCCATTCTGGTGGGTATCTCATGAGTATGTGACAATAGAATATTTTCAAACATACCATGAGGTAGAAGTGTGTGTGTTGTGTGTGTGTTGTGTGTGTGTTGTGTGTGTGTGTTGTGTGTGTGTTGTGTGTGTGTGTGGCAAGGGAGTCTGTGGCGCACGGTGCAAGGGATGATGTTTCATCTTGTTGGGTTTATAGCCAGTGGTATATACCCGTGTTTGATTTTAGATACTGTACGTTGGGACATGGGAGACAACTGATAAATTTCGCCTGGTAGGTGGCCATTCACAAGGGCCAATGGGAGTGCCATTGACATAGTGGGGTGATGTAGGGCAATCATGCGGAAGACAACACGTTGACTTAGCCAAAAGTGATGGAGAAATGGTGTTTCTTGAACTTGAGCCCCTTGAATCGAGATTCGTAGATGTGAATATGTCAAGAGGTAGGTACTTTGGTTAGTAGATCATCTTATACCATCTATATATTCACTAGATTTTCTTGGCACTTCTGGCTTTGGCCCAACATCTTAAAGAACTTTGGGCTAACAGTCATGTCAAGGCAGAAACAACTCCATTTATCTTCATTGTCTATCGCACATCTACCTTCTTGTGGTCAAACACGGCAACCGAGAACATCTTGTTTATAAGAGCATCTTTCAATAGATCAAACTGGTGGGTCATTCATTGGCCGGTGAGAAGAGTCTTGATACTGATTTAATTGGTTGTATTTGTTAGTATCCAACAGTGAGGGTCTCTTAAAACCCTCTAATTTGGAAGACCCTATCATACTCCTTGAGGGTAGTTTCTCTGGTTACAACCACAAACTTTAAACAATCCAAGTGAAAACATTTCGACTGAACACGGAGCGTAAACGTCGGCTATCAGGTCACACCTTAGCCAATGATTCAGACAGGTATGTCGCCACATACCCATAGATGTCGGGCATGGTTGTTTCAAACAATTCAGAGCAAGTGAGCGTTTGGTGGATTGTGCCACTTACTAAGTGGTAAATGATACTAGTTATACTGGTTGGTGGCTTCAAACATTTTTCTTTCCATAATATATGGGTTGTCATCCTTCCCAACTGACGAACTCCATCATTTTTCAGAGGGTTGAAACCACCAACCAGTTATAAACCATTTTGTAGATGGGATAACCCAGAAATTGGGGCTTCCTCCAACCCCTCGCCGTGGAGAAAATCCCAGGTGACAACCGGCGTGGAGGTTTATTCGATCAATCTTTGCACGCATTACATGTCCTGGTCAATCGCCAAAAGTGCTTGCTTTGTATCTTGCTGCATCAAGCGCGTATCACCTCTGGAAATACTGGGAAGGTTAAAAAAAAATGTTGGGCAATCCCTATTTGGAGGTTTCCTGAAATGGGGGGTACCCGCAATCATCCAAACTTGGACCATTTTAGTATTGAAACCCATGGTTTTGATGGTTTTGGGGTTCCCCCAATTTCAGAAAACCCAAACTTGTAATGGAAAAATGCAATAAAATCGTAAACCAATTGGGATATGGAAAGGCTGGGCGACTCTGAGACGCTCACCCAACGTGTGGAAGTGGGTGACAGAAATTTTCAGGCACCGCTCAAGTGATTTCACTCGGATTGATCTTCATGCTGCAAATCGAAAAAGTGTTGCCCCCTAGTAAATAGCTCCCAGAAACCCTGGCTTGGTATTGCATCTAGGCGCGTGCCGTGCAAATGAGGACGACTTCACAACGAGCAAGCCCTGTATAGGATGTGTATTTTGGGACTGCACAAGATTCTCCAAAAAGCGGCGAAGTTTTGTTTCAGGGTCTCTGAAATATACATAGACGTACTCGACATACTATATTATGTGTATATATATATATATGTATATATATATACATATATATATATACATATATATGTACATATATATATACATCTATATATATACACATATATATATACATATATATATATATTTACATATATATACATATATATATATACATATATATATATACATATATATATATATATAAATATATATACATATATATATATATATACATACATGTTGTTGAGCAACATAATGGCTTTAATGGCTTATTGAAAGGGCACATTGATTTTCACATGGCATGAGACTTCTGAGATCCACATGCAGTGATTTTGGCCATTGAGGTGGCGGCGTTGATGTTCATCTCAGGTATTTTCAATCTGACTTTGGGGAAACTCGGTGAGTGAGCTGATGTTGAGGGAATCCTCAAGTCATGGTCATCCATGACTGGATGATGATTTGGGGTCCCATGACTTGCATATTTATATCACTATACATAATACTATATGTATATATTTATATGTATATATATATAGATATACAGTACGCTTATCTATATTTCTTGTTGGCCATGACGGCCAATTTTGGTTGAAGAAATATGTGTATTGCCATTATGAATATCTCCAAGTGGATCCAACCCGTTGTGTTTTTGAGGTGGGATTGCTGCCAAAAAACCGTCTGCCCAAGGGACAACATATCATTACCATTCATTTCCCCCCAAAAACGATGTTCGAACTACTGTTCATGATGTTGATGTTTCAATCAAGCAGTTGTTGATGA
Source organism: Cladocopium goreaui (assembly GCA_947184155.2). Taxonomy (NCBI): domain Eukaryota; class Dinophyceae; order Suessiales; family Symbiodiniaceae; genus Cladocopium; species Cladocopium goreaui. Next base: position 281,050 of record CAMXCT020006790.1, on the reverse strand, counting down.
TGTACAAACAGGTTTCATGTTTTTGTTCAATGTGGGGCCCCCTAGTTGTAAGTTGGTTTATAACCCCATCTAACTAGTTCCTTATAACTACCATAAACCATACTTAACCTGATAACCTAGGCAAATAAACCAACATTAGCTATTTTGGGGGTCCCACATTGCTGATGATCTTTGACGCCTAGCATTTTTTGGCATCCCTCGGCGCTTTTTCCGAGGAAACTGCTCCGCTGCCTGTCCTTCAGCGACGTGAAGGGCTTGATGGGTGCGACCGTCTTCGCATGCGTCAGCTGCGGCTTTTTGTTCAACTTCGAACTGGAGCATCCCACGGTGAAGGCGCGCTAAAAAGTTCGAAAATGGGAGGAGATGGTTGCAGTGTGAAGGATGGGAGTTAAGCACTGGGCAACTATCCAAGAATTGGGTGTTGAACTAAGAAAAAATGGGATTTGTCAGGGTATAAATCATATGGGTATTCTTCATCTAAAACCATGTAACAAAAACATGTAAAACCATCTTGGCTGGGTCAACCAACTGATTGAATAAGGGTTTTAACCAACAAGGAAAACAGTGCCATCCTTCATGGGGGTCATTTTGTGTGGTGAACTGCGCATGGCTCCAGTGCCCAACGTGCCCAAAAAGGAAGGATAGCTGGTCCTCTACCAGCTCCTCTATCATCTAAGACACCTTATCATCTCACCAAATGTTCAGTATACTATTCGCATATATATATATATACACACATCGTAGAGTCTTGGATTGTTTCAAGATGCGTTTTACCCAATAAAATGGAAATTCCAACATATTCCAACACATCCATCACTAACAGAGTCTTTTCCTCACAAAACCTTGGGGTAATATCCCTCTTCTTGTTGATTAATCTCCCGATTACACAACCGGCTTAATACCAGATAGTAATGATCAAACCAGAATAGGGATATGAATCAACCAGAATATGGATATTAATCTTATCCTTGGGGGAATATCCTATTCTGATGATAGGAACAGATTATAGAATAGATATGTTTATTCGATTATATATTTCACTGTACTTCTATAGGAGTTATGTATAATTCCATTCATCACTGTTGGGCCAATTTTCTGTACCAGATAATAAGAGAATCCTGCAATTATGGCCATGATGAGTTCTAACTGGACTCATGCATAACTCCTATAACATATGTAATTAGTCGGTGGAATAGATCATGATTCATAAGCCCATCAAAATAACTGGTAGTTGGGCCATCTATATCCTATAAACTGTAAAATTCGTTGGGCCAATTTTCGAGATTTTTGAGGGTTTTCGGCCATCACTGGCCTAATTTTTTTTTGGATTTCCAGATGTCGATCTTGGGTCGATGTCGATCTCCAGATCTCTTTGAACTCCATGGGCCTGGTGTTGGTCTTGATCTCCATGGGCTTAGTGCGCGCCTTCGGTCTCAGCCTCTGCTCCAAGATGGTGCCACCCGACACCTTGAACTCGGCACCTCGAAATCCATCTGGAAATGGGATGCCCTCTGGTTATGTCAAACATAGCTATTGGAAATGACCATTGAAATAGTGGATTTTCCCATTATAAAAATGGTGATGTTCCATCGATTTAACCAAGAACAATGGTGTATTGATGGGGTTTCAACTTGTTTAACCATGTACCATGGGATTTTTCACTAGTTCTAGCCAGTAAAAGATGATGCTACGAACGTTGGATATAAATTGGGAGTATTTTATTGGGACAATCTGGACTTAAATTTGATCATCACCTCTGGATCCAACATGATCCAACCGTAGCTTCGCCATGGTACCTAAGATGATTGGGCTATGATTTCTGGTTATGACATGCACAGTTCGCCATGGTTTGTCGATGGCCCTAATCGAAATAGATGGTTTACCGAACTTAATAGCATGGTGATTTTCCATGATTTTCCATGGCGAACTGTTAGTCATAACCAGATGGTATGATTTCTGGTGGGACCTCAGGAAGTGGTCATTTTAAAAACACATTTTCCAGACTCAGCTGAAATGGATCTCAGGTAATCAACCCGTATTTGTCATTGAGTTCGTTTTGGTCAAGAATCCTCATTTCTGATCGTTAATGATGGTTGGTAAAGACGGGACATGATAAAAACGAGCCGGAAAGTCAGCATTGTTTGTCGTTAAAAAGGCAGTTTTGGAAGGGATATTCACTTTGGAGCAGTAGCTGCTAAAACCCTAGTTCTATGATATAGTTTGATGGAATTCAACCATCAAAACCATCAAGCAAAGGGTGTTTATGAGGTTTGATGGTCATATGGGGAGACATTTTGATTATTGATTGTTAATGAGTAGTTCGTGGAATCATAAGATGTTTACCATCCATAAATTTCGATGTTTACGTGGATGTAATTGATGGCTTGTTGATGATTAGTTCGGAGATTAGATTCAACCTTTTATCGGGGACGACGCCGTCAACAAATATACGGGAAACCTTGGTTTAGCCATGTTCATGATGGCCAGAAGTTGCGGGCTAATCATGATTCAGAAAGGTTTTCAACCGATTCGAAGAAGACTGGTTGGTGGTGTGGGAACATGAATTTTATTTTTCCATTCAGTTGGGAATGTCATCATCCCAACTGACGAACTCATATTTTTCAAGATGGTTAAAGCCACTAACCAGATATTAATTGTTACCATTATGGTACCCTTACAATTGTTGTTAATATCCAATTTGTTACAACCATTATGTTTCAGAGGAATTGAAACCACCAACCAGATCTATAGTTTTTAGGGGATCTATAGTTAAATCCAATTTATAGTTAATATCACCTATAAACCATAGTTACAGTATATAATTAATCGTTGTCAGTACTCTTACAGCGGCCAGGTCATGACTTGGGCGACCGTGGCCATGCTCCGTGAAGCAATGGGGATGGGGGGATGAAATTAAACCATGAACATGCTGGGCATTATATATATAATAAATATAGGACATCACATATATATATATATGTAGGATATATAAATGTAGGAGAATAAACTATAGGACATTATATATATAGAGAGAGGATATGATGGGGGAAACTGATTTAAGATTTATCCATCTATTGGAGAATTAAATGGATGTAATAATCTTAGGACACATGATGGTTGATGGTAAGTTCGTGGATTCATTTAGGATTTGTTGTGGATCCATCCGCAAGCAATGGGATATCAGTGGATAAATGATGGTAAATGATTAATGATAAGTGATAGTAATGGATGGTAAACAACAAACTTGGTTATATAAGTGATATAATGACAATTCCGAATTCCGAACGGGACGAAGTGATAAATGATGGTTGGTTTGAGGATTCGTTCGGGCATTACAACCCTTTATCTTTTCGGGATTATCATGATCCATTATAGGGAATCCTATTAAACAGCCAGTTTTTTATAGGGACGACGTTACGGGTATTGAACACTGCTCAGATGTCCTGTTCCCACTGGTTGGTTGGTTCATACAGGGCTTAAGGCTTAGCCCCCAATAGACAACCAATAGGCAAATGATGATAGATGGTATACCAAACTGGCCAATATTATTTATTGGAAATATATACACATACAATCATATATATATACAAACTATATATAAGGGATTGAATATGGGATAGTCATATAACTGTATAAGCAACAAGATACCGTGGGTATGTCATGAACATGACAGATCTAGACCCTTCCATCCCCTGGTTGATCTCCAATGTTCCTCTTCAATTTGGTATGCCAGATTTTCAGACAAATCCATAATCGAAATCTTGTATGAAGTGAGATATACAAGGTGGTGCCCCGTAACTAGATAAGTTGGTTTATTTAAGCCTAGGTTAAATATGGTAGATATATCTATATACTTCATGGGGTTTATAAACCAATCGGCATTCTGTTCATAGAACCGTGGATGTCATAGCCATCTATGGAACCCCTGCAGGATGCAAAAACCTTTCTAGGCGACCAGCTATGCCTTGTGGGCTATGTGTATGGTCCAATACAACACAAAATACAGATCAATATGCACATGGAGATATATAGTTACCCTCTGGTAAACTAACATAACTATGGAAAATCACCATTTTTAATGTGTATATCAACTATTTCTATGGCCATTTTCAATAGCTATTTTGACATAACCAGAAGGTAATCTCGTATATTGTGTGTAGATACTTTGATGGCAATCCAACTCTGCCATGGTCTGCGATGATGAATTGAAGATTAATGTGTATATCAACTATTTCTATGGCCATTTTCAATAGCTATTTTGACATAACCAGAGGGTAATCTCGTATATTGTGTGTAGGTACTTTGATGGCAATCCAACTCTGCCATGGTCTGCGATGATGAATTGAAGATTGCTTTTGGTTGAAAAAGAATTGCTTGAAATCGGAACCGTACCGCAATTAAGATATACTTAATATTTGAAGCATACCCGCATGCTTCAAGTGTGGAGATACATTGAAACCGTCAAACAGATGCAGACAGTTTCAAGCGAGGAGTTACATGGTGATTTCAGCAGAAATAGAACAACTGATTCCGGAGTGTCAAGACACATTGTTTTCAAATTCGTAGCACTTAAGACACCAGCGTCAGAGGAGGCGTTTAGTGTGAAACTAAAAGCATGCGATGCGTGGAAAAATGCATCCACGCAAAAAAAATGATCCGACATTATGCAGGTAACTATTTGTTTGTTTGTCATTGTATGATATGATATTTTATGTATGTTTATGTATGTATGTATGTATGTATGTATGTATGTATGTATGTATGTATGTATGTATGTATGTATGTATGTATGTATGTATGTATGTATGTATGGTATGTATGTTATGTATGTTATGTATGTTATGTATGTTATGTATGTTATGTATGTTATGTATGTTATGTATGTTATGTATGTTATGTATGTTATGTATGTTATGTATGTAATGTATGTAATGTATGTAATGTATGTAATGTATGTCATGTATGTAATGTATGTAATGTATGTCATGTATGTAATGTATGTAATGTATGTAATGTATGTAATGTATGTAATGTATGTAATGTATGTAATGTATGTAATGTATGTAATGTATGTAATGTATGTAATGTATGTAATGTATGTAATGTATGTAATGTATGTAATGTATGTAATGTATGTATGTATGTAATGTATGTAATGTATGTATGTATGTATGTATGCATGCATGTATGTATGTATGTATGTATGTTGTATGTATGTATGTATGTATGTATGTATGGTATGTATGTATGTTATGTATGGTATGTATGTATGTATGTATGTATGTATGTATGTATGTATGTATGTATGTATGTATGTATGTATGTATGTATGTATGTATGTAATGTATGTATGTAATGTAATGTAATGTAATGTAATGTAATGTAATGTAACGTAACGTAACGTAATGTAATGTAATGTAATGGTATGTATGTATGTATGTATGTATGTATGTATAATATGTTGGTTTCGTCAATTTGATGCCACAAAGAACAGAAAAAAAACTAGGAAACATAGGAGTAGATGACAGTAAAAGAACGAACATTATACCTCTTTGCCTCATCTAATTCTATAATTTGATTCCCCATAATTTGAAGTAGTTTTCTCACCCAACCATGATTATCATCAGTATACACCCAACAGTCAACCTCGAGCTCATTCCGAATCACCAACTGGCGAAGCAACTGGCGCATAAACCAACCACGATTTTCATGGGATTTTCCAATGTCAACCATGCAACAGGATGGTGCCCCGCAGTTACAATTGTTGGTTTATAAACCCCATGAATACTATAGTTATATCTGCCATAAACCATAGTTACTGGAGTTATAAACCAACTTAGCTAACTATAGGGCACCACCTTGAACCTATATATTAATGTGGGTTGTTGCGGGTTGTTTTCCCGTGTCAGCAGTTTCACTGATCACATCTCTTGATCTCCCACTATATTAAACTATATCCCACTAGACATCTCGTTATTCTTGGTGAAATCCTACCCCATCCACCTAATACTGTATAATACTGTACTAAATACCCCATACATGATATCCTTTGATCCCCTACATCCAGCTATGGTGATCTTCCTAGCGTTGCAGCGTCGATTTATCTCAGGTCCTTGGGTCGTGGAGGTGGTTCCATCGTCTGTTCTGTGCTGAGCCCGGACTCCTTCGCCCCGGTTCTTGTGGGGCTGTTCATGGTCAGCATGCTGTCGACGCTGGCAACGAGGAAGTTCATGAAAGCCGACATCAAGGCGAGCTAAGCGATGGTTTGCGATGGTGTCGAAAAAGCGCCCTTGGGTCAAAGAAAAACTTAAGATGTAAAGCAGACTCAATCTGAGTAAAGGAAGAATCTCACGTACAAAGACTTAATTATCATGATAGTAGACATTAGACATATCTAGAGTTGCTGTTCAGCTCAGATCGAAATAGATGATAAATTAAGTTGATGAATGCATGGAAAGGACAACCCTATATATACCAATTAATGATCCTATGTGTAAATGATTGCTTTCCTCATCAAATGTTGGCTGTTGTTGAAATGGATATGGCATAGCTTTTGACCCATCCCACATTCAGCGCGGCAGCGCTGTGAAGGGCGCTGGTTTAGAAATTTGATCAGAAAAGACTGCGTAGATACAAACAATCCGTGAATTGCATTGGGAAAGCCCATCCGAACGTTAAAAAGAAAGCATCACAGCAACATATTGAATGTCAAATAGGAAACGCACAACATACAAGTATTGAACAAAAATAAAACGACATATTGCATGTTCCTTTGGAACCATTGCGATTTTCGGATTGACTCGTTACTCAAGTCCCTGAGTAGATTCAGGTCTTAGTCCGTCACAGGTGATAATTCCGCACAGTGAGCTGGATCTCCTTGGGGTCTCAATCGTCCAAAGATGGGGAACGGTCTCAATCCCAAAACACGTGGTGGATTTCAGCAGAAAAATCATTGATACATATCCCATAGGATCCATGTATGGTATATATATACTAACATTGGGGGTATATTGATGGTAAATGTTACCATATATGGCAACACCATGGATCCTATGGGTATGGGATTTGACTTCAAGTTTCAGGGGATCGATTCTGATAAGTAATCAACGTTTTAAATGTGCAAGACCTTCAAGATGTATGATGAATGCATGGATTTTAACCAACGAAAATATCGAAATTTACTGTAACCAACAAGACTAGTGGTATGACGGAAGACAAGGAAGATATCATGGGAATATCGATCAACCCAACTCCAAGGTTATGCCCCCGAGATAGACAAGTTGGATTAATTTACTAAGTTCACGATTGGGTTAATGGTAAGTCCGATGGTGTCATAGACCAACTTACAACTGCGAGGACCACATTGTGGGTTTGGTCGGTTGTGCTTTTGCGGTACATGGAGGAATGCACTATAGAGTATAGCTAAATTATCCAAGATATTGGCCATCCCCCATTCTCGGAAGCATCAACATCTCACCTCAGTTGTTCCGCTTGCATCTCGAAATCCCGCAGCGTACAGATGACATCACTGCAAGTCCACAAGGGTTGCAGTCGTCAGTGGTCAAAGGGGCCTTTGATGGTCTTCCAGCGGAGTCAGGGGGCAACTGCATTCAACTGCTGTTCTGTTCGGATGTTTCATGTGCATCAACTGCTTAACAAGCAAACCTGGTTGCTGGTTTGGAACATGAAATTTATGACTTTCCATTCAGTTGAGAATGGAAAAGTCATCCCAACTGACGAACTCCATCATTTTTCAGAGGGATAGGTATACCACCAACCAGAAACCTATGTGATTTTGTTGCACAAACCAATCGATAAGATATGCCCAACAGGACAAGGATATCACGGACGGGATTAACCGACCGCAACAGGAGATATCCAGCAAACCTGGAGGGTCCTTCACCATGGCAATGGAACACCCATTTACAAGGGATTTCCCAGCCCCACATTTGACTACCGGAGGTTAAACTAGACGACGGATGGCCCGAGAGCGTAGAGGAGCAGGGTCTTCTCTTGTTAGTATGGAGACGCAATTTTAGAAACGATGTATGAAAGATGTGTTATAGGCAGTCGAGAAGAGGAGTATCAAGACAGGACAGTGAGAAGTGCAAGACAGTAGTTTGCATCGCAAACACTTTTACAAACAGACGCTTTTTACACACAGACGCTTTTAAACAAAAAGCTTTTACACACAGAGGCTTTTACACAAACACTGTAACACAAACACTTTTACACACAGAAGCTTTTACATACAAACACTTTTACGCACAGACGCTTTTACACACAAACCCTTTGACACACAGACGCTTTTACACACAGACGCTTTTTACACACAGACGCTTTTTACACACAGACGCTGTCACACACAATCACATGTACACACAGAGGCTTTTACACAAACACTTTTACACAAACACTTTGACACAAACACTTTTACACAGAAGCTTTTACATACAAACACTTTTACACACAGACGCTTTTACACACAAACGCTTTGACACACAGACGCTTTTACACACAGACAACCTCTACACACAGACGCTTTTTACACGCAAACGCTTTCACACACAAACACATTTACACACAGAGGCTTTTACACAGAAACACTTGAACACAAACACTTTTACACACAAACACTTTTACACACAGACGCTTTTACACACAGACACTTTGACACACAGACGCTTTTACACACAGACGCTTTTACACACAGAGACTTTTACACACAGACGCTTTTTACACACAGGCGCTTTTACACACAGACAAGAACGGCACAAGTAAAATTGCACTTTTACCTCAGTTTTTGCCGATCGACCCTCATTTCGTGCGAAAGGGTTGCTCCAGGACAAGTAAAATCGCAATTTTACCTCAGTTTTTGCCGATCGACCCTCATTTCGTGCGAAAGGGTTGCTCCGGGGCAAGTAAAATCGCAATTTTACCTCAGTTTTTGCCGATCGACCCTCATTTCGTGCGAAAGGGTTGCTCCAGGACAAGTAAAATCGCATTTTACCTCAGTTTTTGCCGATCGACCCTCATTTCGTGCGAAAGGGTTGCTCCGGGGCAAGTAAAATCGCAATTTTACCTCAGTTTTTGCCGATCGACCCTCATTTCGTGCGAAAGGGTTGCTCCGGGACAAGTAAAATCGCACTTTTACCTCAGTTTTTGCCGATCGACCCTCATTTCGTGCGAAAGGGTTGCTCCGGGACAAGTAAAATCGCACTTTTACCTCAGTTTTTGCCGATCGACCCTCATTTCGTGCGAAAGGGTTGGCGTTTCGTGACTCGCCGCCGGCACCACCCTCGGCCTTAAGAGAGAAAGATAAAAAGAAGGCGAGAGAGAGAAAAAGGAGAGAGATGTGAGAGAAGATGTGAAGATGAGCAGATGTGAAGATGAGCAGATGTGAAGATGAGCAGATGTGAGAGAAGGTGTGAAGATGAGCAGATGTGAAGATGAGCAGATGTGAGAGAAGATGTGAAGATGAGCAGATGTGAAGATGAGCAGATGTGAAGATGAGCAGATGTGAAGATGAGCAGATGTGAGAGAGATGTGAGAGAAGATGTGAAGATGTGAGCAGATGTGAGCAGATGTGAGAGAAGATGTGAGAGATGTGAGATGTGAGAGATGTGAGAGAAGGTGTGAAGATGAGCAGATGTGAAGATGAGCAGATGTGAGATGAGATGTGTGAAGATGAGCAGATGTGAAGATGAGAGATGTGAGAAGGTGTGAAGATGAGCAGATGTGAAGATGAGCAGATGTGAAGATGAGCAGATGTGAAGATGAACAGATGTGAAGATGAGAAGATGTGAAGATGAGAAGATGAGATACAGATGTGAAGATGAGAAGATGTGAAGATGAGAAGATAAGATACAGACCCCCACTATTGGAAGAACCCTGCGCTCAGACGCTCTCGGGAAAAACGATGTTATTTTTGCTTTGCCATTCTCTCACAGTGCAATGCCCGCCCTGGATGATGCTAAACTGCTCATGTAATAAAGGCTGTTGTCGTCGTTGTCGTTGTTGTTGTCGTTGTCGTTGTCGTTGTGGTTGTCGTTGTCGTTGTTGTTGTCGTTGCTGTTTTAAGGAGGGGTACCATACCATTTTAGTAGCAGATCATCACTATTTTGGTGGTAAGACCCTGATGATTCAACCGGAAGTAAGCCGTCTTCCATCTGATGAATAGCTCAGATAGTGAGCAAGGGATAGGAAGAGCTTCGGGAAGCAAAAGAGTTGATATTCATAAAGTTGGTTGATGCTGAGGCATGCAAACTAATGATGCGTGTCACCAAAACGCGATATTTTGCTATTTTTTTCTGAGTAATTTAGGTACATGTAACATCTTGTTTTGTCCTGCTTGCCCCTAACGAAGATGCTCTGGCAACGGGGAGAGGTTCTGTACAGCTTCGGCTTCTCTGATAAACTCTCTGGGGGAGCCTGAAGACTGCATGGTTCGCGTTGTTGGACGCTGGATCCGTGGGAAAAGACAATGTGAGAACCCTACCAAAATGATAAGGTTCCCCAATACTCCTAGGTTGCAAAATTGAGTAGAAAGCTGGTTCTATATGGCAAATTCTTGGTCTTAGTGCATCATAGTGCATCAATGATAATGCTGGCTGAATTTCAACGACAACACTGGCAGATCCGGAACGGGAATTATTCCAAAAGGACTCATGCTATCTTATATATATATATATATATATTATAATGACTTATACAATTTCAGTTTGGCAAACTATGTTGACTTAATTACTGTAGCCAGATGACTGTTTCTTGACATGCGCACTGCATCACCAACTTGTATGATGATGGTAGCCTTGAAAGAAAAATAAAAAGTGTTTTATTGGGTTCAAACAATCTTTCATTCGCAAAATAATCAACACATTTCACACACGAATTGTCCAATTATGTCCAATTTATTTTCCCATCTTTATGGATTTCATTCGCATTGTTTCACAGAAAACATCTGAAATCCATCACATCTCCTGTTGGATACGCTGCTGAGCGGCCTGTTGGCCAACTTGAGCGACTAGAAACAAAAGGTCCATTTCAGGTATTTTCGATGAAAGCAACCGCGGATATTCAAGCAGCAAAAATACATATGTGCATATATACAGACTTAACATGACTTACATGCTTAACATGACAACAAAAACAAGACAACACGGGTCTTAATACTGCTTGATACCATATGGTATTCATAATTAGTAATGCTATTAACATGTATTAAACAGTAACCATTCACACCCCACCTGCACCCCCAATGATTCGCCCAATGACTCGCTCCCACCTTCGCCGCCGCACAACGCGTGATGGTCCGCAAGGTGGTTTGGTTTGACGTGCGCTTCGACGCCTCCGAGTCGGTCGGGGCCCCGAGTGTTTTTGGTTTTTAAGCCCAACGTGTAACGTGTTTGATATACTATAAACATGTACTGTATTATATACATATAACATAGTTAAAACATAAACCATAGTTAACCTGGTGAACTAAAGCAACTTCGCTATCGTTTGGTGGCCCCAACATTCTAGCATTTATAGTCTCTGTAGGAAGCACTGTTGATGATGCTCATAGCGTCTGATAGCCACATAGATATCTTCATCTCGTTTACCGCTGTGAATGGTATGGGTGACTCTGAACTTTGAATGTTTGGTGCTAAGCACGACCAGTCTGCGAACCATAACCCAAGTTTGCTGCCACACTCCTACTGTACCAACTATTCCACACAAAATCAGATACGAGACCACACAACCACACAAGACAATACACTTTCAATACATTGCAATACAATGATTGTTTCAGAACTCCAGTTACCCTCTGGTAAACAAACATAGCTATTGAAAATGGCCCAGTCGAAATAGTTGATTTACCCATTAAACATGGTGGATGTTTTCATTGTTTTTTGTTAACGTTTACCAGAGGGTATACTGAGAGGCGGCTGTTACTCTGCCGGTCATGTTGGGACATCCAACAGCCCTCCTTTCATTTGACCATCCGTTCAGAACGGAACTTCCACTGTTGTCAGGTCAGTTTTTGGCGTTGAATGATGATTACCCTCTGGTTATTTAACATAGCCATGGAAAATGGACCATTTATAGATGGTTTACCTATTAAAAATGGTGATTTTCCATGGCGATGTTGAATAACCAGATGGTAACTCTGCCAAAGAGCTGATACCAATGCCATTGCCTATACAGAGTCCACCGAAGGTACCAGATGGTTGAGTTGAGACCAGGAGGAAAACTCAGGAACCAGCTGAACCAAGACATGATTTATTGAAAGTGAGCCTTGAACGGTAAAGCATCGTTTGTATACTTCAACCATCAGTAACCTATAAAATGGCCATGGCTTCCATAGCGAACTGGTCAGGCTGGTCCCTACATATAAAGACAGAGTTTTTGTTTTTCTGCTGAATCACCTGCGGAGCAAGAGGCTGTTTGTGGCAGCGAGATGCTCGTGGTCCAAGTGGCGATGCCTTTTGTGTCAGGAAAGAAGCAACCGCCCGTGACCAAAACTTGGGAGGTTGAAGACGTGGACTACACCACCGCCAAGTGCCGGGCCTTTCGTCCACGTCAGAAGCGGTTCAGGTCTTGGCCAAGATTTCATGCATGTGTGCCTTGGGCGCTTTAGTCTTTATTGGGACGGGTAGTTTGCCCAATTTTGGAGCATGGGTGGCTTCAACCATACGTGGTATGTGACTTCCCAGCATCCCAACCAGGACATGACGGAATTTGGCGGCTTCTCTTGCAACTTCGCCCGGCATTGCACTAGTGCATCCAACTAGGTTTTGTGAGGACAAGATGTAGAAGCACCATTATTGATCGTTCTTGTTTGTTGCGACCCCGCGATTGTTGGAGACTGTCGATGTTTGTATTTGTTAGCCTTGTGTCACTATCGTTTGATATCGAGTTGCAAAATCCCGCTACCCAACACGTTGATGCACCCTACTTAGTTGATAATCGAGTTGGGTTGAATAGGGTAATCAACTTGACGGGTTCCATCTACTGTAGCTGTGAAAAGAAACTGTTGTTGGTTGCCACACTTTCCATTTGTAAATTATTTGTATATCCATGTTTTATCAGAGTTATTGCTCTATTACATACTCAGTAGATTAAATTATGGTCATTATATTCCCATTACAGTATATCTCCATTCTATCCACATTATATCCTACCGAATCCGCATTGAATCTCCATGTTTCATGATTCAAACTCCATCACGATGATGCGCAGAGATTGCTTGGATCCCCATGGAATTCCCCATTTGTTTTGGTAAAATCACCATTTTCCCATGGTTTCCCCATGGTTTTCCCATGGGAAAAACCGCAGGGTACGGTTCTCTCCACCTCGCCCGGCATGCCGGACACGCACTGGAAGCAGACGGTGCGCACGGCATGCGATGGGATGGCGCTCTTGGCGGTGAAGGTTTTGTTGAAGGAGAGATGGTTGAAAGGCGTAAATGCTGTACATATAGCGATTTATAGTGATTTCATTGGATTTGATAGTGATTTAATGGGATTTTACCAACCAGTAAATGCTTTACATATTACCCTCTGGTTATGTCAAAGTAGCTATTGAAGCCATGGCCCATAGAAATAGTTGATTTACCGAACTTAAAGATGGTGATTGTTCAGTTCGCTATGTTGGTTTACCTGAGGATATGTGTATACATAGTACATAACCTGAAAACGATCCTGAAAACTCGTCTTCTTCACAGAAGCCACAATCAAAGATCGCCACGGGGTTGAACCATCAAACCGGTTTTTGTTCACCCTTTAAGATTCAATGTCCGAACATTTTGAACAGGCGTCAGAGATCCTTAGAACGGCAAAATCCTGCCCTTGAAGAGGGTTCTACACATCAACTCCTTGGTATCCGAATCTGGACTTGTGGTAAAGGCAATGATAATCACCCCGCTTGGGGGTTTTGGCCTCCCAACATCCCCAAAGAACAAATCTAATGTTGGAAAGATTCGATGCTTTACTATACAGTTTTTCACATTACTCATAATTGATGTTGACTGTAGGCTATCCAGCCAGCAAATCTACCATCACTTGGGTCATGCTATTTGGCTGGTTGGTAGGAGGGTTGTATAAGGGCCCCATACTCTGATATAGGTTGTTGACGAGTGACTTACAATACGGCCTCAGTATATGTATATTTTGTGATGATTCTCCTTTTCTCTCTCTCTCTCTCCATATATATATAATCATATATATATATATACATACAATTAAAGGCTAATGGCTAATGATACTAATAATAATATGTATTATATATATATTATATAATTATACATAATTACAAATATATAACATCTATATAACATACACGCATGGGTATCAACCCCAAGATGATCACTGTTTTACCACATCTTGCCCCATGAACAGCGTCGCTGTTGCAGGTCCTATACTTGACAGAGCCTGGAGCCTATGGGAAATGGGGCTGGGCAACCTATCCCACCCCACCCTGGCCGACTGCAGATGATCCCGGAAACGGATGAGTCAAGGCAGTCACATAGAAACTGCTGATGTTTGCCGGAAAGTCCCCCAGAATTTAGTCACCCATGATATTCTCAGCTGCTTCCATTTTGTGATTTACCACGTTTGGTTGGAGGCAAACGTGGTGATGGAGGGCAAGTCGGATCCAAAATGGATGGCTTGGATCCCATTCCATCATCCAGATCAAATTTGGTTGGTAACCTGAGGACACTGGGTATGTTGGAAACCAAGTTATGCTTTGTTGCAAAAACCCAGCTGTTTCGGGCAGATCCAATGGACCCGTCAAATTGGTAGGTGTAATTATCCCGGTGATTCCCGGTGTATCTTTTTGTAATGGTACCATTGTGTTCATATTTGAAACATATGGATAAATAACCCTTTAATTAGAATATGATGTTGTGTGTCTATCATTCATGAAAGTGCTATTCAATTTTCCACGAGCCTTGGAACGAATTTCCACCAATCAGATGTATAGTGTTTTAGACTGCTGGAAAGTCGGAAATAATGTCAAGATAACCTTCATTTCCTGTGGGACGTGAATGGGATATCATGATGATTTAACCATGAATCATGATGTGATTCGTTGTATTCATGTTTATCCCATGAATATCCCACTACTATCCCATTGATGGCCCATTAATATCCCATGAATATACCATTGATATCCCATGAACATACCATTGATGTCCCATTAATATCCCGTTAATATCCCAATAATATACCATTGCTATCCATTAAAGTCCCATTACTGTCGCATTACTATAACATTCATATCCCATTAATATTCATTAATATCTCCATATGGAGGTTCCCTAAAATGGTGGGTTCCCAAAACCAATGGGTTTCAATACTAAAATTGTTGATTGTCTAATTTGGAATGATTTGGGGGTACCCCCATCTTAGGAAACCTCCATATATATATATATATACCACCTGGTTATTTAACATAGCCATGGAAAATGGCCCATTTATAGATGATTTACCTATTAAAAACATGGTGATTTTCCATGGCAAACTGTTAGTCATAACCAGCGGGTATATATATATATATATATACCGCTATGGATCCAAGTAGTTTCTCAGGAACTATGGCTAGGTGAGGGGTCCCTAGCCATATCCACCATTTCTGACGGCCCCGATGTCATGCTGGATGTGACGAAGCGACGTGGTCGCTATAGGCCTTTGGTGGTCTTCGAGAACGATGTCATCGTGGGCAGGCACACACCTGCAGTGAACGGTTGGCGAAGTGGAAAAAAATCCATGTTGAATAGGTAAATAGCAAGATATTTGTATTATTCAAATTGTTTGTTAGTTAGTTTTAGTTCTAGGTAGTTTTTATTATTATTAGGTTGTTTATTTGTTTATGTCCTCTTGTCGTTGATGTTTTGCAGATTAGTAACTTTTGATAGTCAAACATAGCTGGCAAATCCCGTAGAGATGGAGCTGGTGGTGCCCAGTTATGGCGAAGCCCCGACTGGCGGCTGTAGATATATCTGCCATAAATGTTGCCAGTTTAAATTGATGAACACATACAAACTAATTTACCTATATTACTATATTACCCTATATTTCTCCCAAGAGAACTATGGTTCTTGCCAGTTGATGACGTGGAAAACAAATGATTCTCGCCACTCATGATGCCTGTGTTGATCATCGCGATCAACCATATTGTGAAACCAAACACATGTGGGTGTTGTTTAAGATAGGGAATGACCCCCTTAATAAAACACGTACACATTTTTTTCGTTAATGTGCATAACAAACCATATGTGTTCCTTAAAATCGACGGGTGACCCCCGTCCAACGTGACCCAGGATTGGTGTCCGGAAGAATGGTTTTAACCCGCGGGATTTGGATGTGAAACTTGCATATCAGCGACTTGGATAGAGCTTGGGGTTAGGGGTTGGACGTGCTGGTGAATTTAACGCCAAACATGGTGGTAGAATGGGAATCTCATGGGAATATATTGTTCGGATTTTTTTCTGGGGAATATTGGTGGACATTTCCGGAACCGATTGTTGATGGGACGAAGACCTTCCTAAGTGACTCGACTTCAACCGCCTGAGTGATGTTTATAGCGTGTAGAAGCACCAAAGGGGCGCCCAGCCAATTGTCGAGAGATTCTCGCAGCTTGGAGATGACACCTCCTTTCCCATCTGTTTTTGTGCCCAGTGATGTTTGTTGGTTCAGTCTCACCCCATATCTACGATAAACCACCCATAAAGCCTAGTGATTGGAGTTACCCTCTGGTAAACTACCACCCCTAGCGAACCGGAAAAGTCACCGTTCTTCAGCTACTGTAAAACATTTTCAAAAAAAATTGATGGGCATCGTCATGCAGCTATTTAACCATAGCTATGTTCGTTTACTGCAGGGTAGTAGTATGTCAAATATCTCCATTTCCTTCACAGCCCAGGTTACAAGGGTTACGGCCGCAAGAGGAAAGGACCCAAGGCTTCAGGATCAGGTGAAGCGGTGCGGGCACGCTGAAGGAGACGGTAGGGGAAGGGGCTGAAGACAGAGGTGGAATCCTTGACTGAAGACGTAGTCCACTGTACACGATCATGGGTTGGAACGACCTTCGAAAAGTGACTATGATCGAATTCCCATGATAGAAAAAACAATTGATAATTGAAGTCATATTTCCACAAAAATCAAGGCAATCAATGCTTAATCAACCCGCTTTTCTTTTGGCACAGCGGCTCCTGGCGCGCCAGGTGAGACGAGATTGGTGCGGAGGAAAAAAAACGCACCGTACGGTGAGTTCACCTCCAGAGCTTGGGATATAGGTACTGTATGGGCCAAGTCATTGGGTACCCCTATAATGAGATGGTTAATACTGAACATATGCCGGAATCTGTGGTCCCATAGGGCTTGAATTTTGAACCATACCTATATTATATATAACATTACATAACCTGTTACAACTATGGATAGATGGATAGTTTAATATTCACCTGTAACTGGAACTGCACCCCCACGTAGCGTCCTGGTACAGAAGTAGCTTGAAGGTTTGGTTCCTTAGGTATTTTATTGTTGTAATTTCGAGAAGATCCATTGCTTGGAAGGTGGAACCCGTTTTCAAGTTTCGAGGCGTTGCTTCCTTCGATATAGTCTATATGCTAATAACATTGTTTTTACATATCCATACAATTCCATACATATTCCATACATATATAATATAATTATTTAAATATATATATATATATAGTTATATTGATAGTTATATATATACTGTGTATATGTACACATGTGCAAAGATTTTCAACGTTGTCCCTTTCTTTGTTCATCAACATACAATACATCTGATCCAGGGTCTCTAACGTCTCTAAGGGCGTTTGGCAATTTCACCACGGTTGAAGCACCATGAGTTAGCGGGGCAGCGCAGCTATGAGTTCACCATTGCCTCCAGCGGATTTGAAGATGGAGAGGGTGCCTCATTGATTAATGGTGATCAATGGTGATTATTCATGGGAATATCATGGGAATATCATGGGAATATCATGGGAATAAGGGATACCCTTTGGTAAACATACAAAAAACTCTGGAACATCACAATTTTATAGTTGGGTAAATCCACTATTTCGACTGGGCCATTTTCAATAGCTATGTTAGTTTACCAGAGGGTAAGAGTGCTGTGGTGCAGATATCCCTTCTGCCTGAATGGTTTGCAACTTGGGAACATCCTGAAAATATATTTATATGAAAATATATATCAGTAGCATCTATAGTGGCTGGAGTACTTGCCGGATGGCTGGAGTCCCTTTCATTGGTAAACCTGTTGGTAATAATGATTTGTGTGTTTACAAGCGGAGTGTGCAGAAATTCTGGTACTTTGCATCTTTGGATCTGTGCGGTCTATCAGCAAATTCGGTCAGTCCATTAAAATCCTAAATGCTCGTACATTCCAACGATTCAGGTCCATATCGGTAACGTATATATATATATATATAACTATGGTTTATCATGGTTTATTCATTCATTGGTTCATAGACCCATAGTTCCCTTTGCTCATTGCATGACAGCGAAACGACTGCCAGTTGGTGAACCCGTTTGACGGTCACGTGGTGATGGGGGAAGCCCGTGGTTTGGGTATGCATATCTTTGCAGTTATGGCCCAACCAACAGTTATTTGGTTGGTGGTTTTTGGAACATGAATTTTATTTTGCCATATCTTGGGAATAATGAATAATCATCCCAACCGACTAATATTTTTCAGAGGGGTTGATACCACCAACCAGGTTATACATGGAATGAAATAACTCCTATAACTGGGGTGAAATATATCATGAAATAGGCCCAAATAAAACTCTTAAGGGCCATCACTGTGGATGTTTCATGATTGGCATGTTATCATCATAGAATTGGATGATGGGAAAATTTACAGGAAAGCCCTATATTTGATGGTAAAAACCATGGTTTCCGGTTAAGATTTTCCCTTAAAGCAATCCATTGATATCACCTTTTTTTGTCCGGCACGCCAACTACTTGTTCCCGCAGCTTTGGAAACAAAAATGGCAGACCAAGATCGCTAGCAGCTAGTTGGATAGGATCCACACGATCCCTTGGCAAACACATTGCCTTAGCTATTGAAAATGGCCATTGATATTGTTGATTAACACATTAAAAATGTGATTTTCCATAGTTATGTTAGTTTACCAAAGGGTAGTACCTCACGATTTTAGACCCAAGAGGGATCAAGAGGGTAGGAAATGTTGCTGTGAGCCATCCATGTTGATTTGGTCAACAACTTTGATACAGAATGATACAGCAAAAGACAAAACACGTCCAGTGGTTCTGTTAGGCTTGTTGAACTTATGTTTCAAAGTCGTTCACTGATCCATTTCATCAATTTCGTTCCACAAATCCTGGATGATCAGTCGCTTGGTTGGTCAGCCTTTGATGGTATGTGTGTACATTGAAAACAAGGAGCCCCAAACAAGATAGAACCATCATTCGGAAAAAAGATAAGCAGGAATTTACCTTTCTAATCTGTTCTATCCTTTTTTGGGGTTGCTGTATATTATACCGTCATAAATCTATGTTTTAACATGTTTAAACCATGTGCATAGAACATCCAAAGGGAATGCTTCAAGACTGGGTGTGCAAACAAGGTTAAACAACAGAACTGGCAAGGCCTCGATTTGTACACAAAGGGCTCCCCCAAGCCCCCAAGCATAGCAAGGTTGGTTTACTTCACTAGATCAACTATAATTCTGGGTAAATTATAATGACCTCACTGCGCCCGAGCCCTGGAATCATGGTTAATAAGGGAAATCATCCCCAAATGGCCAAACAATTCAGGCTAGTGAAATATTATAATTTACCCAGATAATTAGTTTGCGGTAGATCTACGTCAAGTACTTAGATGTTTGAAGCTATATATCTTATAAATGTATATAATTAATTTATCATCAGCAAGGGATATGTATTCAATTTGTTGGGTCGGAAATTGGGACAAACTTGCAGAAATTTTGGGTCGAAAATGGAACTTTGGGATTTAACCCTAAAAAGCGCTGGCTAAAATAACATGTCTATTTTGTTGGTCTGTATGTCTCTTAAAAGCTTGCAGCAAAGGACCATGAGGGGGACCCACGTGAAAAAAATCCGCATTTTGAGCGGCCATATCGACAAAGTTACACATCCCACACATTCCCCAAGTACGGAATTTCTGAACATTTCCCAGAGATTTCCCTTCGAACGAATCCTGCGGAGAAGGTAAATCGTGTTTCTATATGTGTCGATCTTTTTGGGGGGTTACCCTCTGGTAAACATACAAAAAACTATGGAAACATCCACCATTTTATAGTTGGGGAAATCCACTATTTCGACTGGGCCATTTTCAATAGCTATGTTAAATTACCAGAGGGTACTAGAAATGTGGGGCCCCCGTCCGATAGCTAAGTTGGTTGATCACTACAATTTCACATTTGGGTTTATGGTCGTTATAACGAAGAAACATAGCGTTTGGGGGCCCCGCACTGTAGCAAAATGGGGAAAAACAATCATAAGTTGATTGATCAACCCTGTAGATTTGTCCTCCATAAGTCCTACTGATTGAAGTTACAGCAAGTTAAGAATCAACTTTCCTACCATAAATCAGCTATAAATCCACGTTTTCTTACTGAACTCCCATAAATCGTATTGGATAAAACGCGGCCGGACGTGGCATCATTTCGGGGCGGGCCGTTCTGTGTCGCTCCTGAGGTTTTATGATCACTCCGAGGACGAGGACCAGCGGACCATTCCTGGCTGGTGGTTTGGAACATTTTTTATTTTCCCATATATTGGGAATAATAATCCCAACTGACTAATATTTTTCAGGGGGGTTGAAACCACCAACCAGATTCTGGCAATACCGGTATCATGGGGATATTGTGGGGATATAGTATCAATAAACCATAGTTACTAATGGGATACAACTGGAATCCAAGGGATATCCTTATGATATGATGGGTACCTTCTGGTAACTTAACATAGCTATGGATGGTGATTTAACAGGGCCATGGAATTGCTGGATGACCAGGATGACCATGGCCCATTTTTAGATGACTTTATCTATTAGAAATAGCTAATTGTCCATAGCTATGTTGAATTATCGGAGGAATGTTCGTACCTTTCACCAGATTCCACCAGTTTGTTTGTTAAAAATGCCAATTTTTCGGTGGGGAATTTATCTTCCAAAGCCCAAAACGACCGTGGCGTCTACGTGAATTTGGCGGAGGGACGCTTTACAAAAAAAAAACGTGTGTTGGCTGTAAATGATACCCTCTGGTACACATACAAAAAGCTATTGAAAATGGCAATTTATAATAGATTTACCCTTCAAACAGTTTGACCATGACATGTTCAGGGTCCACACACATCCATGTGTTGAACAATTCTAAGTCTGTATTTTCCTGGACAGATCAGGAACCAATCCAGGATCCATTGGTTTAATCCTGTTTTTGTTTGGTTAAATCCATATATATATATATACATACTATAATTGTATATAGTTATATATATATATATATGTATATACATATGATTATATTCATACTATAGATGGCAATGATGGTAAAACGCAGAGTTTGATGCTAAAACCCGAATGTTAGCTTGGTAGATTGTCCAATATTCATAGGTCAAATGCCAATGATTGGCTTGTTAAGCAACCACTGAATCATGATTCAATCAGTTAAATTCACATGAATTTCCTGGCGAATTCAACCACTTTCATTGTTTAAGTCAACATTTATTGCTGATTAAAGCACCATTTTTCGTGGTTAAAATCCACAGATCTTCCAGGAGTTCCATCCCATCAGCGTTTCTGGGCTGCGATTGGCCATGGGTATTTAAGCAGTCCAATGTGGACTGGTTGATGATGATTTATGAAATTGAACAGTTTGTTTTTCTCAGTACTTCGGAGTAAAATGGATGTTTTTCCTGTGATTTCTCAGTGATTTCTGGATATTTATGGGACTTCATAGTGGATACATCATCATTTCGTTGGATGGCTTTAACCATCAAAAACAGCCGGGGTCACTTTCAACCAATGGCCAATGATCCCCATAAGAAATGGATTCACAGCACCGTTGACTTCAAAAACTCAAAGACCTAGTGATTCGACATGGTGAATTTCTTTGTGTCTTAAGTCTTAAGTATGTTCTTTCTCATGTTTTCTCGATATTCGCGAAAAATGAATCGGTTTGCTTTTAGAAATCGGCGCAAGATGACGAAGAGATCATGGAAGGTTAGAAGATCCAACGTTTGTCACATGGTGAGTCAATGGTGAGTAGTAAAGCGGCATAATCCAGAATGAAGCATCAAAACACAGTTATACACCATCATAACGGTTCATACAAATAATACCTAATAATGAAAACACATCCATATATCATTATTACTGTATATAATACTATATACCATTAATGGTTTATACCAATCATAATAAACATTAAAACCCATCCCACCATCCGCATCCAATTTAGCTGCAGGTTACGCGGACGTTTCGTCTTGGAGGCGGTTTTTCAGTGGTTTAGATGGACATATACCATTCCCTAGTGCTCCAAATACACTCTCAGAAGGTGTTTGGAGCTGCAGGGATTATAGATTATCAATAATGTTCTATTATCCTCAATGGATATGAAGAAACCATTATAATATAACAGAAAACATTATGATAGAACATTATGAAACAATGATTATTATAGACATACTTGGAAATATGAAGAACACCATTTTCCATGGAAGGACTCGAAGGAACATGATCCTTTCGAGTCCTTTTGTAGACGACAGGCATATGATGAAATAAGTATAAAAACTAATGATTGATTCAACATCATGCGAGTACAATTAGGATAGTATTTGGAGGTATGGAGGTATATTATATATATATAAGATTTATAATTGGGATCGCCCATTATAGTTATAATCACCATACTTGGGCTTCAATTCTTTCGTTGGGAATACACTTCCATTTATAGGGGATAACATCACTATGGATGGATCATTAAACTTCTCAGAATCTAGCATTACATGTTTTCACATGTATGTAGTCAGGCAGTGGCCTGAGCATATCAAAAATCACAATAAATTGGTTGATTAAACAGATTCAGTCCCCACTTCGAGGGTGTTCCCATGTTTTTCCATCTGAAGTGCTTGAAACATCATGGACATCTCGTCAGACTCGTCAGGCTCCCTCCAGTGTCACTGGACGCCGTGGCGACGTTGGTGGCGACCTGGAGGATCTCTAGATGGACAGCATGGCGGAGCATACCCCAGTGATGTTTTAAGATCGGGTCAACCAACTGGATGGACATGTCTAGCTTCAAAAAATGATGGTTTACCCTCTGGTAAACATACAAAAAGCTGTGGAAAATCACCAGATTTAATAGGTAAACTATCTACAAATGGTCCATTTTCAATAGCTATGTTAATTTACTGGAGGGTAACATGGTTAGTTTACTCCTCATTACAACATCAAAGATCATTTTACACCTCATGAAAAAACATCATCAACAATCATTCAACATCATTGTTGTCAACCCAGGATTGATAGACAATTGTTTATGAAAATTAGGGGGTATTCCCCCCAATAGTCATGATTTGATACTTAAATGGTACCCTCCCAATTAGACATTTGGCGTTGATTTATCCAAGCTTGACATTATGGAATTTCAGCATTGTGACCACAATTCTGCATTTTAGCAATTTGAAGTTTGGTTTTGGTGAGTTGGTGAATTTATGTTGTTGTTTTTTTCAAATCTGAATCCATAGCTTCTTACCACCAACGATAGTTAGTTTTACATGATTTCTTTTGCCACGTATTTACTGTAATTATACGAATGGTTTTTGCATTTTGTGATGTGATTACGCGTTTTCTTCGTTTGTTCCCGAGCATGAGTTGAGTTTTCATTGGTGGGAAAAGCACGATTTGTTCTTTACAAATTCTCCACAAAAAAAAAATGTATATAAAATCTATATCAAATAGACTTTTGGTGGCAGTGTTGTTGGGCACATCTCCATAGATGATGGAATGGTCACGCTGCCTGACAGGATGAGGTGGATGAAGATGAAGAGTTCAGGGACATGAGAAAGCAGGCGAAGGGACGCACCGATCATGTTCCAATGGTACATGTAGAGAGTGCAGTGAAAACCAAGCCCTGTTGAGCAACATATGGAGATGCAGGTGGATAATGGTGACAACTGATAAACAATGTTTGGTTGCCTAGCATTTGGGATTGTATACAGGATTGTACTGCCTCGTTTTTGAGGGATCATCATCATCCATGATTGGAATGCTGGAGTTTCAATTAACCAAGAAGGATAGTGGAATGCCAGAGGGTTTTGAACACCGCTCGGTTGGGGGCAACGAAACGCGGGGATGCATTTCACAATACAGTTGGCTGTAAGTAGCCAACATCTATTCATAGATCTACGGCTGTACATTTTGTGTTGATGTCTGATGTAAGTCTTTTATAGTCTTTTGCTGATTGGTGGTTTGGAACATGGCTTTTATTTTTCCCATCATATTGGGAATAATAATCCCAACTGACCAACTCCATCATTTTTCAGAGGGGTTGGTTGAAACCACCAACAAGTTTGAGGTGGAGGGAGGTGGACGAAGATGATCGAAGATGAGGGGTCCCGGGATAGTAACAAAGCTCTGGAAAATCACCATAATTATACAGGTAAATCAACCATAAATGGCAATGTTCAATTGCTATTTTAAATGTCCAGAGAAAACCAGAGGGTATCTCATATATGATAGTTCCATGTATTTTGGTAGCTTTCATATAATGTGTCATGGACACAATTTAGATATATATATATATATGATCATGAATATATCCATTAATAGGGATTTAGCCATTATATAGAAAGATACATTAAAATCGGGATTTAGCCATCTCCAATCATAGATGGTCATCAATCCATAAAAATAGCGATTTAGATTAAGCCATGATGTTCCTGCTTCAGATTCCCACAGTTATGGCCCGAAATACCAGTTATAAGTACTAACAAAACCCCATTTATAGAATGTATAATCCCATCCCATAGGATCCATGTATGGTATATATGCTAACATTTGGGGTATATTGATGATAAATGTTACCATTTATATAGCATACATGGATCCTATGGGCATTGAAATAACCAGTTATAACTGATAAATGGCCATAACTGCATGAGATTCCCAATGATACGACTCGCAGATCCGGCACCAAGTGTTGGAACGACGGAACTCACTTCGTCGTCCCTGGGCGCCCTTGTGGAGATGGCGTATGGGAAATCCGAGGGCGAAGGGTTCAACAGTGAAAAAGCCAGGAATGTGTGGAAACCCAATGAAGAAAGCGATACATTGAAATGGTGATTTAGGCATAGAGACTGTAACAATCATAACAATCAATGGGAATATAGAGAAATTGTCCATTGAAAAGGTGGTGAATGTGGGTAAATACGTGATGAATCGACGTTATTAACAGAAGAAATGATGATTTCCATGACCTGACCCAGCAGCTGACCCAGCACCAAAGCCACAGCCCAGGCAGCCCCGGATTTCATGGGTAACCTATGGTAACCTTGGAAATTACCCGCCGGGAAATTAACGTACCCTCTGGTTATTTAACATAGCCATGAAAAATGGCCCATTTATATTATAGATGGTTTACCTATTAAAAGTGGTGATTGTCCATGGCTATGTTAAATAACCAGATGGATTACATTGGTTGACGAGGATTGGCCTGAAGTTTGTTGGGCGCATTTACTCTGCAAATTTAGGAACCCTCAAAGTTGATTAACTCTAGTAGTATACAAGTACCAACAAATCATATCAAATCAATTCAAATCATATCAAACCACTTGTCTACACTATAGCAACCCTCAAACACAGAGAAAAGTAAAACCCTACTGGAAAAGTCGTGGTCCTAAGATGTCCTAAGTGGCACTATACTTTTCCATTCTTTCGGATTACCATCAGTTTGTTGGTCAATAAACCCTATGAACTACAGTTACAAGTACCATAAACCTTAGTTTTTTTGAGGATTAATATGAATCTGAATATATATATATATATATATACTGGCTGGTGGTTTGGAACATTTTTTATTTTTCCATTTTGGGAATGTCAGAATCCCAACTGACGAACTCATATTTTTTAGAGGGGTAGGTATACCACCAACCAGATATGAATGGCTTATATTACTGTGGCTATTACAAGTACCACAAACCTTAGTTGTTTGTTTATGTTTTATTTTTCACGATTAATATGAACAATATATATATATACAATATATATATATATATATTAAACCATATCGCCACGCCAAGGTACACCCCGAAGCACAGCTCCCAGTGCTGCCAGTGCCGGGTGGGGGAACTCAGAGCGAAAAGCCCCAATGTTGTGAATGAACAAGGATTTCCATAGGAGTGCACCAACTAATATGAGCTGGTTGGTGGTTTGGAACATGGCTTTTATTTTTCCCATCATATTGGGAATGTCATCATCCCAACTGACCAACTCCATAATTTTTCAGAGGGGTAGGTATACCAGCAACCAGTGAGGAATTTGTCATGGGGATATGACCATCAAACATGATGAAAACACATGGGCTTTAACCAGCAAACCATGGGGATTTTACCCACAAGATGGTGATTCAAGCCTACTTCAGATGGGCACTGAACCAGATAAAATGTGTTTTTTTTGTGAAATGTTCAAGAATTAATGGTGTTTTCTGGTTCAGAAATTCAACAATTGAGGATATCATGGAGATGTATGGTGTTAATTGGTGTTACAAGTGGGATATTCAACCAATTCAACATTGCTGGCGGATGTGGCGATGAGGCTCTCATGATTCGGCGATTGGTGATGTTCCATTGCCATGTTGAAACCGGAGGATGTTTTTTATCATGTAAGCATAGCAGGTAATCATGGTCATAAGTCACAAGCAATTCCAATATAATGGGAACTTAGGGACATATGCACAAGTTACGAACTAACCTCTCATTAACATGTTCCAGGACCCTATCAAAAGCCCGGTTTAGGGTTGGATCTGCAAACTTTGATCCCCATTTCAGGATGAGCCATGAATGAGCCATCATTTTTGATGGTCAAATCGGAACGGATAGGGAACATGGGTTTCATACTTTCGATCTGCCGGATGATCAAAACCCCCAACTTTCACAGGTCGCGAAATAGTCGTGGTGCGGTGACGGCTGCGGCAGCGACTTGGGAATGAGTTGGTTGGGGAAATCGTGTGCGGCAACTCACATGGAATATTCATGGGAGACCACTCAAAAAACAGAATCGTTAAATGGGGACTTACTCAATAAAGATGTGGATTCAATATAAAGAAAACATAGGGTTTTTTCAGAGAATATCTGCAGTAGACTCCATCTTTGTTGCTTTTATTGTGAAACATGGTGATTTCATGGGACTCCATTCTCACAAGCCCAGGATCTACCGGTCAAGATGATTGATTATTCGGTGACGGAATTGATACAGGTTATATAAATGGTTATATCCACCAGCAACTGATGACATCACGTCATCAATATCAGCCATAATTTCCCCATGGTTATATATTTACAAGCTGCTTGGATGCTGATTCTCCACTTTTGGGAACCTTTTTCACAACCACGGGCCTTGGGGACACGTCCCAAAGGTAACTCCAAGGACCTCAATGGATGGTAATCAAACGTGGCTGGGTGGAGAATCTCGCTACAAATGGAGGTTTGAGCGGAAAAAATCAACTCTAAATGAAGGAATTTCCAGCTCGCCAGCTTTGATCACCGGAGGCTTTTTTCGATTTGCCCAGAGTCGAAATGGACAATGATGGCAATCCCAGAGGATAGGAACAGGTGGAACACCAGCAATTAGCGTTTTGCTTCTTACTTAGTCTGTCTTTTCTGGGATCTCATATGCATGTGCTCAGGGTTGACCACATCCAAGAAAAATGGATGCATCCTTATTCAATAGCGGCTACTCCCAAGACATCCCAAGACTGTTTCCTGAACTGGAGCACGCAAGTGTATCTTGAAGTATGACAAGCGCACAAGGAGTGAAAGTTCTTGAAATTTCATAAATGTGGTCAAACCGTCAAACCCAATAGTGAACCATTCCCAATGACTTACCAATGACTACCAGAAGTGGTGCAAACTCATCACTCATCCTCAATTGGAGGTTTATGGCTTAGATATGCTTAGATCTTTCTCTTGAGTGAAAGCAATTTGGAATCAACGATCCTGCCATGACGCAAGTGGTGAGTGAGCCGGACACCTTGCAGAAAACCCAATGGTGGCACAACGTCCCAATGAGACGCCTGGAGCGGATGAGAACTCACCTGCGGATGCCTTGCAAGCACTGGTGAGATCGATGACCGCAACTTCCAGCTCGCAGCTGGTGTCTTACTCGCCAATTGGCATGACGGCCAGAACGAAGTTTCGGCTGCCTCGTTGGAGCTCCGCACTGCTGCAAGAGCGTGCGGCGCAATGGCAAAACATTTTGTTCAGACAGAGCCGTTTTGTCGGATTTGGCGAATGGCGCACCTGCGTTCTGACCTGGAGTGTATTTTTTTGGAAATTTTTCATGTTTGAGCGGATTTTTTTTATGTCTTGTTTTTCTAAAAAGATACACTGACAACCCCATCTGGTTGGTGGTTTGGAACATGTTTTTTCCAATATATTGGGATAATAAGCCCAACTGACTTTCATATGTTTCAGAGGAGTTGAAACCACCAACCATCCATGCATTGTGTAAAACTCATGTTTGACCATGTTTTTTCATTGTCTATGTTTGCCACATGAAATCATGAGGCTACGGCGTACATGGTTCAGTTGGTGTTGGCATCGCTGGTGATATCCTAAAACATGGCCCGTTCCAAAGGCGCTTGGTGTCGTAGAGATTTTTAGCTGCTTGGTGGTGACTGGAACCATGGAATTTTTATGACTTTCCATAAAAAGTTGGGAATGGAATTTCATCATCCCAACTGACGAACTCACTCCATCATTTTTCAGAGGGGTAGGTCAACCACCAACCAGATTATTATCATTATCAACCATATATTAACAGTATATTACCAACCAGTTAGTCATTCTCGGAGCCTTTTTTTGGGGGAAAATCATATGGAATGTGTGGGATGGGATCGGGACGTAAAACCATGGGATGGTAAGAAACGCTCTCGTGCAGTGACAGCATTCGGACATACGATTGACCCAATTCCGAAACCTTCAGTCAATGATGACTTAAGGTAGCTTGCCACCATCAAGATTAGGGAATGATTTGGGATACAGCTGGTTTGGCGATTAAAGGCTAGAGATATCACCAAACTTGGTTCATAGAATTAAACTTCAAGCCACGATTTGACACGATTCAGGTTCATTTCATTAGTCCGTGCGTGAGATAAGGCAAAGATGTTGACTGACAAAGCGATTACGGTTCGGGCACACGGGCAAACCTTGGCCTTAGGTTAGTAGCTTGGTTCTTTGCCACACCTTTAAGGAGGAATATCCTGATCCCAAAATCCCAAAACAAACATTGCTTTGCTCTTGCAATTTGATAAAATATACAGTAATATACTGTAATCATCATGAAGTGATTATATGAGTTAAATATCGTCACACGATTTTCAAAAGCTATTCTAACCCATGACGGATCCGGCTGGTGCTGAGGTCTTGGGGCCATCGACAGGCCAAGGGGGAACCAACAGCTGTTGGATCAATGCAAAAAGGCACCTATAGAAGATGTATACAGAAAAAAAAAGGAACTGGGGATTGGTGAGTTTACCGAGTTTACCTACATCATCCTACATAATCCTATGTATATATATATATATATTATACAGGTACTGTACATCATATGATGTGTTGTGTTGGATGAACACCCGACTTCACCAGCTTTTCTAATGCCAAAAAACAACTGTATCATGGTTCCCATCGCCACATCAATCTTTCTGTGGGACTGGGACAGCTAGTCTTTGGCGCCTGAAGGGGACAGGTCCACCTTGTTGGTTTCTCGGATGCCCAAATATTTGGAGATCCCAACCCTCTGCTTTATGAATGTTCATAATGTTCACCTTCCAGGCATTGGATGATATTGGATGGTGTCTCGAAATTGACTCAATCCTGGTCTTGAAATTGACTGTGGGGGAAGCTTGTTACACAGCTATAAGCAATGGCTATGTGAAGTTTGGTCGTTCATCTAGGCAAACATGATATTTTTGATGGCTGGGCCAAATTACCTCTCTTTCATCCCCTCTGAAAAGTCCTTATCTATGGGGTAGCGACAGATTTGAATTCACAGGTCTCCCCACACAAATGGTGGTAATGATAGTTCATTGAAAGTCCTGCAACTGAGCTACCCCCATTCAACCTTTACATGGCGATTTCAAAATAGATAGAGCAATTGGAAGCGTGGAAATTATCAGACAAACATCATCAGAACAGCATCCTGAAAATATGTTTGCACCTATTCGGTGGTTCACGTGTGATCTGGGATGATTTCTCCTTTCGGCCGCCTGGATTCTGAGTCTTTCTGATGGCTCGGTAGGTCAACCGTATATATCCACCTCAAAGTATGACTTTTGGTGTAAGTCAAAGACAGTAATGTTGCATTGTGGTCTCAACAACCACTTCCCTCTTCCGAAATGAGTCATTAACAGTAGGAGCTTGGCCGCCAGAGGTCTGGGAGTGGATCCCATCTACTTTGATTATGCGGCTGCCACCAGGTGGGTGGTGAAGAGCACAGAAAGATTGGAATGTTCACATCAGACTGGGTCAACTTATCACTGCTTGGTGGTTTGGAACCATGGAATTTTATGACTTTCCATTAAAAGTTGGGAATGGAAACATCATCCCAACTGACTTTCACTCACTCCATCATTTTTCGGAGGGGTAGGTTGAAACCACCAACCAGATTATTATCATTATCAACCATATATTAACAGTATAACCATATATTAACAGTATATTACCATATATACCACCAACCAGATCATTTCCTTAGCCATCCTTAGCCATAAAAGGGATTCATACGTCTGGTACCTGACCAGTGGCTGATGAATCCATCACGGGGTTCCTGTTGGGGGGATCCCATACGATGATGCCATGGTAACTATTCTGGTTGGTGGTTTGGAACTTTTTTTTCCCCATATATTGGGAATAATAAGCCCAACTGACCTTCATATTTTTCAGAGGAGTTGAATCCACCAACCAGTCATGGTAACCTCAGAATAAGCTGGGTACTAATACCCCTAGTGGTTCCTAGATGTTTCCACTAATCCATTGATACAGTCTGAAAATATGTCCATCCTACTTTGGATGCTGATTCACGACTTGATTCATAGCCGTTGTTCATTTCCAGTATATCCCCATCCAGTATCCATTTCTATGCCCACTATATTCATGTTATATCCCCTTATTTGCCCATCCTACTGTCATTGCGGTCCTTTATACTTGGAAGAACTATTTAGTCATCCTTATATCATCCTTGTTATTGTAAGTGCCTGATTCGGGTTACATTTTTTGAAAATTGGTGAACTAACTGTATTTACTAATTAGCAAGTCTGGTTACCAACTAGTTTCTGTACCAACTAATGGCTGATTCTCCAAGTACCATCCCATCCTTGTGTTGTCAACGTCATGACATCCGCAGAACTCTGCGCGCCAAAGTGCAAGCGGAAAAGGCTGCGGCAGGCGTACCGCTGTAAAAAGCGATTGGTGCATGGTATGTTTACCCACCAAGAATAGAAGGGGGCAGTCTGTATGTTGATGTAAGATATTATACATATACATATACATGTGGTTAAACTATACTATTGAATCTCGTCTTAGTGATTCAAGTTGTTTGTCATAATTATTCCCCACATTGACGTGTGGGGTTTTTGTTTTTAGTTCTGTATCCGCCTTCCTCCTCCGCCTCCCGTCCTCCTCTCTCACTCACTCACTCACTCACTCACTCACCCACTCACTCACTCACTCACTCACTCACTCATTCACACTCACTCACACTCACTCACTCGCACTCACTCACACTCACTCACTCGCACACTCACTCAGTCACTCACTCACCCACCCACCCACGCACGCACGCACGCACGCACTCACTCACTCACTCACTCACTCATTCACCCACTCACTCACTCACTCACTCACTCACTCACCCACCCACCCACTCACCCACTCACCCACTCACCCACTCACCCACTCACCCGCTCACTCACTCAACTCACTCACACTCACTCACTCACTCACTCACTTACTCACTCACTCACTCACTCACCCACTCACTCACCCACTCACTCAACAGGCGTGGGACGATGTGCATCCCTCTGGTGTCCGTTGGGCTCCGCTGCTTTTGCGTGGCAGGCGTGGGACAATGTGCACTGCCAAGGGGTCGGATGTACGCCCTGGCGTCCCTCTGGCGTCCCTCTGGCGTCCCTCTAGTGTCCCTTGGGCTCCGCTGCTTTTGCGCGGCAGGCATGGGACAACGTGCACTGCCAAGGGGTCGGATGTACGCCCTGGCGTCCCTCTGGCGTGCCTGTGGCGTCCCTGTGGCGTCCCTCTGGTGTCCCTTGGGCTCCACTGCTTTTGCGTGGCAAGGGGTCGGATGTACGCCCTGGCGTCCCTCTGGCGTCCCTCTGGTGTCCCTTGGGCTCCGCTGCTTTTGCGTGGCAGGCGTGGGACAATGTGCACTGCCAAGGGGTGGGATGTACGCCCTGGCATCCCTCTGGCGTCCCTCTGGCGTCCCTCTGGTGTCCCTTGGGCTCCGCTGCTTTTGCGTGGCAGGCGTGGGACAATGTGCACTGCCAAGGGGTCGGATGTACGCCCTGGCGTCCCTGTGGCGTCCCTCTGGTGTCCGTTGGGCTCCGCCGCTTTTGCGTGGCAGGCGTGGGACAATGTGCACTGCCAAGGGGTCGGATGTACGCCCTGGCGTCCCTCTGGCGTCCCTCTGGTGTCCCTTGGGCTCCGTTGCTTTGCGTGGCAGGCGTGGGACAATGTGCACTGCCAAGGGCAACTTGGCTGTTCCGAAGCAAGGCATGGCGATTTATCAACTCAGCTCATTCAGATTCATTGCTTGTGAGTTTATCATGGCTTGTTTTTGCATGCTGCGTCTCCTGAGGTCATGATGCTGGTCTATGCCACTTCGAGAACCACAACCACGCACTCACGTACACTCCCTCACACACACACACACTCACTCACTCACTCACTCCCCTCCCTCCCTCCCTCCCTCACTCACTCACTCACTCACTCACTCACTCACACAGACCACACTCACATCAGTCACACACACCACACTCACATCACTCACTCACACTCTCACTCACTCACCTGTACATGCACATACATACACACACACCCTCCCCACCATCACCCCTCCATCACCCCTCATCACCCACCCACCATCGCCCCTCCATCACTCTTATCCTTCCTCTCCCCTTCTTGCTTTTCTATGCTCAGTCTAAGTCTAGACAAGTTGGTAACATGTGGGGTCTAGAGAAGTTGGTAACATGTGGCGTACATCCGACCCCTTGGCAATGCACATTGTCCCACGCCTGCCACGCAAAAGAGGCGGAGACCCAAGGGACGCCAGGGCGTACATGAGTGAGTGAGTGAGTGAGTGAGTGAGTGAGTGAGTGAGTGAGTGGGTGGGTGGGTGGGTGGGTGGGTGAGGAGTGCGTGTGCGTGGTGGGTGCGTGCGTGCGTGCGTGCGTGCGTGAGTGAGTGAGTGAGTGAGTGAGTGTGATGAGTGAGTGTGTGTGAGATGAGTGAGTGAGTGATGAGGGAGGAGGGCGGGAGGAAGGAGCGGATACAGAACTAAAAACAAAAACCCCACACGCCAATGTGGGGAACTACGATTTTGCCAGCACCTTTTCATTGTCCCATACCTTACAAGGATGGCGTTTACCCTGGCAGCATTTTGTTGCCTCACGAAATGTTTGCTGCTTATTTCAGCGGGGTAGATTTCTGGAAAAAAACATTTTGCCTATGGAGAAGTGCCCCATCAAAGCCAAGGGCAATTACAGAACCATGTGTATCCCTTGTGGGTTACATGGTGATGAGGTGCCAGTCATTGGCATCGGCAAGATATGGTCAAGAAGTTGTCTAAACTTTAGTTGGTGCTCACTCCTGGCAAATGCCTGTGGAGGTCGTTGTGAAGACATCATGTTCTTCCTGTGGAGCGTATTCGAGAAGTTCGCCATAGCTTCGACCTCCACGACTTTGGGTACCGTGGACACATTTTTTTCCATCCTGAAATGGAGCTTTTTGGCAATGTTCCAAGGAACTTGGCCAAAAAAAAATTGGCTTGGCTTTTCCACCTGGTACACCAGAAGCCAGGAGAGCTGGCAAGCCTCTTGCAGGAGGCTACTATGCTGTGCTCATACAGCTTTCAGGAGACCTTGGCTATTACACAAAATGGCTGGGTTTACCAAATTCGACCACCAAGGCCAAGCCATGTGGCTTATGTCGATGCATATATGCTGGAAGCAACTCATGGCTGGACAATCGCCAAGTAGCCCCTTGGAGAAGCAGCCTCCTGTCCAATACAAACTGGACAACTTGGTGGTCAACAACTTGTCCCTTGCTACAGCTACCAGGATTCTTTGCTTTGAGTTTTGCTTACGATCTAATGCATTGTCTCTATATGGGAGCATTGCAGTACATATATGGCAGCGCTTTTTTTCTCCTCACACATGATTGCCTCAACTTGGAGCCTTTAGCAAGTCTGAAATTATTTGATAGAATTTTGGCAGAAATATATAGCCTTAGTGTGGCGGGGGGGATGACATTGTCATAAAAATGGGCTGTTGGTTATATTCACCTGGGCAAAGTACAATGACCTTGGAACAACCTCACCATCATAGATGATGGTTGATAGGAAATCACAACAACTTGCCAGAATGGTGTGTGTGTGTATATATATATATATGGACACATATTTTGTGTAAGCAACAAGAGTGTCAGAGCGCGCACCTCATGTCCAAGTACATATCAACTGACTCAACGTGTCATTTTTTCGATGTTTGTGTTTCTCTCCCTCTCAACAAGTCAGAGTCATACGGTTCCATTCCACTGTTGCCACTGTGAGTCAATGGGTGAGATGTTCTCACCTGATAGGTGAATTACCACTATTGTCAATAACCTATTATAAAGTGATATCCGCTGTTCTCATCTTGATTTTCATACTAATTCAGGTAATTATCGTAAAGTTTTCAAGGTATGAACCATGTTTGGTAAATCAAAGGCCGGATGTGCGCAAAGACATGTCGAAGGGTGCAACATGGTGCACATCTTGTTGCAGCATTCAGCATTCATTGGGCATCTCTGGGCAAGGGTAAGAGTTTTTTCAGACATCCAATGAGTTTGAGACATCCAAACTATGTGATACTGTTTTTTTGTTTAAAATATATGTTCTATTTTTTGGGGGTGTGCCTTCTGGTTGTCTAACATAGCTACTGAAACTGGCCAGTTTATAGATGATCTATGATGATTTGCCTTTTGAAAAAAATGTGATTTTCGCTACTTGCATGTTGAATAACCAGAGGCCCAGAGGCCCAGAAAGGCCCTTGGATTTGTCGGTTTTCGATCCGTGATTGACTCATGTTCCATCCCCAATTCTTGTTTGATCCCATACAGAACCCATATGCGAACCATGGTGCTGGAATATTTACCAACATTTGCCCAACATAAATCACCCAGTTTTGTAGGTAAATATACCATAATTACATGGAGCATATGGGCTATTGGTGGTTCAAGGCATTCGTTTCTCACAGAACTTGGACCAGGACAGGACCCAAGTGCTCAAGGAAGCGCTGATCAGACGCACAAGGAGCCTGTCATGACCCTTACCCCTTTGTTCATGGGATGTCATGGAGATATGGGAATACTGGGAAAGCCATCTATGGATTTTTTGGATGGGTTTAGTGGGTTGAGGCAGAAGGTGAACCTGATTCAACCAGGGATCATGTAGGATTTCACTCGGTTTATTTTGTTTTTTTTTCAGCAGCAATAAACGGTTGTTGAACATTGTTGAACCTGATATTTTAGTGGGAACAAAATTGGTTTGAATGAGTAGATTGTTGAAAAGATGAGCCTTGAATAGCAAGTATATGCAAAAAACGATTGAAATACTTTGAGCATCCACATGTAGTGTTTAAAGCTTTCAACCCCCCGCTGGTGTTTGATATCGCTGGTGAGTTCCCAGGAGATGGTTGCCTTCTTGTCATCACATGGCTTATCAGGACCTATAAGGCAAGCGTTGGGGATGGAAAGGGAGGAACTCATGAACCATGGGGCCATGGGATGGAAAATTTGAGCGGTTTTGCCATCACAAATATGGGATTGCACATGATTGCACTATAGATTTAAGGACGACTTGGTTTTAATTCGCGATCACCGATGGGATTTATATAAAGTGTGTTTTTTCTCTGTCACATTTTTAGATTTATATAACCAAGAAAATTCATCAAAATTCTGGACTTAACCATCCCCAATACTCATGGGGTCCTGGGGGGGTCTGGAAAAGCCTGGACAAGCCATGGATAAGCAAGGATGATCATGTTCAGAAAGAAAGGTGAATTTCAGGGTGTTCATTGAAAGTCTGGGAGGTCCAAGAGTGA
The DNA here is from genome assembly GCA_947184155.2 of Cladocopium goreaui. Lineage (NCBI taxonomy): Eukaryota > Dinophyceae > Suessiales > Symbiodiniaceae > Cladocopium > Cladocopium goreaui. The sequence goes on along the minus strand of CAMXCT020006790.1, from coordinate 244,458 downwards.
TTTCAACTGGACTTTGGGGTGGGGGTTGGGTGGCGAAAGGCTTAATAAAGGCTTAATAAAGGCTTAAATGATAAGCACTGGATATGCCTTGGAGAAGCGAGAAACAGCGCTTGCTCTTCTGCATAAGGCCCCCCCGGTCGCAATGCGGGTTGTGGCGGGAGAATCGCCCATTGCGCAATGGATAAGCGATGTTGGGAATGTCACCTATCTATGGGGGAATCAGACCTTGTTTTATGCACTTTTTTAAAGCCCTATATAAGGATAACCTAAGCCTTAATAAGGTTTCCAATAATAAGGCCTTATATAGGGCTTAGGTTATCCTTATATAAGGCCCTATGTATGACCTAAGCCTAAAAATAAGCCCTTCATAAGGCTTCCAATAAGACGTCCGCACGTCATGGCCGGTGGCGTTTGAGCTACGACAGTGGGTCCAGAGGGTCCACGTAGGACCAAAGTGTGGGCGACGCATTCAGCGACGCAGGGTGGTAGGTGGGTACCAGCCATTTGGGAATGGTTTATACCACCTATTTATGACTGTTTGGTGGTTTGGAACATGAACTTTATTTTTCCATCATATATGGAATAATCCTTCCCATTGACTAATATTTTTCAAGATGGTTAAAACCACCAACCAGATTATGATTTTATGGTGATTTATGGTATGTTTTTTCTTAACAATAGGCTGGTTGGTGGTGACTGGAACCATGGAATTTTGAATGACTTTCCCATCATATTGGGAATGTCATCATCCCAACTGGCTTTCATATTTTTTTAGAGGGGTAGGTATACCACCAACCAGAGTAGGTGGTAGCAGTAGCAGTTCTAGTAGCACCAGGTGGTAGTAGGTGGTAGGTAGTTGTAGCAGTAGGTGGGATGTAGTAATAGTAGGTGGCAGGTAGTCTTCTTGGATGTAAAATACCTGGTATGATGGTAGTTACAACCCAATCTCCATAACGCCATATCGACCCCAACACGTCTATTTATCCATTTATCTAATTATCTATTTATTTATTTATCTATCTATCTAATCCAATCCAAACTAATCTAATCTAATCTAATCTAGTCTAATCTAATCTAATCTAATCTATCTATTTACCGAATCTAATTAAATCTAATCTGATCTGATCTGATCTAATCTAATCTAGTCTATCTATCTATCTATCCATCCATCCATCTATCTATCTGATTATATCTCTATCTATCTGTTTATCTATCTATCGATCGATCGATCTATCTATCTATTTATCTATATAATCTAATCTAATCTAAATCTAAATCTAATCTAATCTATCTATCTATCTACCTATCTATCTATCTATCTATCTATCTATCTATCTATCTATCTATCTATCTATCTATCTATCTATCTCTCTGTCTATCTATCTATCTATCTATCTATCTATCTACCTATCTATATTTCTATCTATCTATCTATCTATCTACCTATCTATCTATCTTTCTTTCTTTCTTTCTTTCTCTCTATCTATCTATTTGATCTATACATCTATAATTTCTTTTAACTGTATATAATATATATATATATACACCTAGTTATGTTAATATCAATATCTGTTTTTTTAAATATATCTTTAACTATTTATATCTGTCTATATCCATCTCTGTCTATCCATACCTACCTATCTCATTCGCATTGTAACTATCTATATACACCAAGCAAGAAGTATCCATGTCCTGTCTACCCTTGTAACCGGGCATAATTCAATATTTATTCCTTGCAATACTCATCCTTTGTAATGAACTTCTAAGACTTTTGGAAGTGGCAAATATTCATAGACACATAAGTTGTGAAATCACACTGCTCCTGAGGGTGTATATACTTTGTAGAACCCCCGTTTGGCTTAAGACTGCTTTTGCCGTTTTGGTGCAGGAGGGGGAGGGGGGTATTGGTGCACGGCTGGTGCGCGGAAAAGGAAAATAGGGGCAAGGGTGGGTCTGGGAAGGGAAAAATAGGTGCGGGAGTGGGTTCTTGCCGATCTATGGATCCAGTCAGGATCCCGTCGGGACCCAGTCGGGCACCAATGTTTGCATTTTTGGGCACCGCTTTTGGCCAGTCGGGATCCAGTCGGGATCCAGTCGGGCACCAATGTCGGGAGGCAGCCAAATTCATAAAAAATAGCATTTTTGTAGTGTTTTTGCATGTTTTTGGGTGATTTTGGCTGCTCCCCGACAGGTCCAAACGTGGTGCCAAAAATTCGAAAATTGGTGCCCGACTGGATCCCGACTGGATCCCGACTGGGCAAAAGCGGTGCCCAAAAATGCAAAAATTGGTGCCCGATTGGGTCCCGACTGGGTCCCGACTGGATCCCGACCCGGTTTCTTCAAAAAAACACCTATTTCTTTAAATTTGAACACCTATTTTTGAAATTTTAGCACCTTGCCGTGCACCACCCCCCCCTCCGTTTCCCCCTCCGGACCCCCCCCCACCAGTCTTAAGCCAAACACGGGCAACTCAATATATATTAGACGACCATACATTCATGGACCTACCATGTAGCACTGTTCATTTTGGTTAATCCGACTTTACTTTGGCTCAAGTACTGCGCATAAACAGGGGCTGCGCTTTGGGGTTAGCTGTGCGCTTGAGCTTCGTGCATTGTTTGGTGTGGTTGGCTGTGCCCACCAAACAACTGGTTAACAGCCTCAGGAACAGTGTGATTTCACAACTCCCCCCTCGGGCAACATTCTGGACCTGAGTGCCATTCCTGGTTGAGAGCCAGTTGTGGCCATCCCAGCTGAGATCTTGAGAAGTCAGGAGATCGAGATCCATCGTGGGCCACGGGCATGTGGGAGAAAGGAGTTTGTGATTTCTTGGGATTACCACCAGGTCTTGAACAAGTTTCGCGAATCTGCCAAAAGGTGGGAAGACTGCAGTTATCAGAGTTTGCCTTGGAAGGTCATCGAGCAATTGGAACGGGTCGAAAGATTTGCAGACGTTGCTCAGATCGTTACTAGTTTCTGTCACATCCAAGACACAAAGGACAACGTGACTTGGTATTGCTGCAATCAAGCCCAGTTCAGCAGTGCGATTTCACAACTACATATCATGTGTTTATATTTGTCTTCGCAGAAGCACTCGTGAAACTGATTTTTCATGCGTTAATTTGACCTGCAACCCTATAAACTCGAGATGTGATTTTTATCAGGTGATACCACCTATGGTGAATTGCACCTGGCAACTGATTATTTGTTTGTGCTGATGCTTGAGTTGCCCCAAAAAATGGCCTCAACAAAAGGCACACCCGTAGTAGCATGGTACTTCAGGTGCTTTCAGCAGTTGCGGATTCAAATTTCAACATCTGGATGGATTCGATCGCACTCTTCTGGAGATCGCACTCATCAACGAGATGTTTCTTGTGTTTTTGGGTGTTATGTTTTAATTCAACGTCATAACGCCAATGTTTTCCACATATGGAGGTTTCCTGAAATGGAGGGTACCCCCAGTCATCATCCATTATGTTTTAAGGATTTTCCATTACAAACCATTCATTTTGGGGCACTGTACCCCCATTTATGGAAACCACCATATAACCCCCGCAACGTTCAACGAAATTCAGCTTGGGGATTTGGCATTGATTTGGCCAGTTCCCATCGATTTCCGGCCAGGGCCTATGCGAAAGCCTTGGCGTTGCAAGGAGTCTCTTCCTCAGTGGATTTGTGGCATTGTGTAGTATGGTAAATCCATTGGTGAATGGATGTATTATGATGTATTGTCCGAAAAAAATCAGACATTATTTCAATCAACCGCGAATGGTCATTCTAGTCAGTGTTTGGATGTGTTTCTGTTGTATGTTGTTGTTTTCAGTTGTGTCCTGTAGATAGATTATAACAGGGTTTTAAATTGGTTCTGTCTTTGCGCTGGAAATTGTTGCTTAGTATATGATTATCTACTGAACCAACATTTTTGTTGCTGACTTGTGGTTTCATTTGAGTGCCAATTTGAAACCTTGTAGAATGGCTGTATATATACAAATATATGAGAAACCAAAAGCAATGGGTATTCAATATTATTTCATATGATTATATAATCAACAAACATGAAACCATCACAATCGAGTAACAAAAACACTGCTGATATAACATGATACAACCAACAACACAGAAACTTTGCCTAGAAAAGACGTGAGTATAACCAATGAAGCTGTGAAACCATCATATTGTGTGCCAAGGGCACCACCCCAAAAGTGCATGAGCAATCGCTGCATTCAAACCCTGTTGGTTGATGATTGTAGGGGATTTGCTCCAACTTATATATTTATTTTTAATCCCGTAGGAAGTAACCCGATGGTTGATCGTATTTGTTGAGGACAAGGATGAATGAACTGTAATACATCATTATTTATAACACGTTCGTTGATCATGATGATTACCATAATCCATTCGGAAAGGGGCGACAGATGGTTGAACCAGAGAAATCATGAGAAATCTGGGTCATTATTGACAGAATCATCCCGAATGGTGTCCTCTAATTCATTCCAAGTCTGGCCGGGTTGGCGTGTTTTCCTCAAGTGTAGAAATGAGATGATGATGTTTTATATATAATTTGGATGGTCCAAACCACAAGTCATTCTAATTTACCCAGATCCGTGGCAGTCTTCCTGAATGCTAGCATGGCAATTCGTAAATCGAATTGACCTCTTGCAAAAATCATGTTAAGTCATGTGAAATCATGGTTTTAATTGTCAATATTGATGATGAAATGTCCATTCTATGTGTGATCCTCAAATCCCTACTTTAATATAACTCAATTTCAATGGTTATCCAGAATGGACATTGTTATATATTCAATGTTATTCAATGATTATAAAACATATATTGCAATCCTGTTCAATGGAAGATTTTTTGTCTCAGATGTTTTCATCCCATGACAATTAATATTCAATGGAACCATCAAATATTGTTTTTTTTCAATATCAATGTTTTCATCTACCATTTTCATACATTGTTAAATGCGATGAAATCACAAAGTAAGCTTCCATCAAGTCGCTTTCATCCGTTGCATCCCAGGTCGCCAGTCCAAGCGAGTTGCTTCAGACTGAGAGCACCAAGTGGGGCGGCCGAGCAAAAAATCCATGGTTGATGAGCGGCAATCAAACATGGCAATGGGAAATCCTTAGTTAATACATGAAACGAAAATAAAGCAGCTGAGTAAACATTGAAAAAAAACATAGCAATGATGTTTTTGGATAAAATGATCTAACCCCCAAAAAAATATGTTATATATATAGATATAGATAGATAGATCGATGATATCATGGTCAGTTTGTGGCTGACCCCAGTGGTAGCCAGAAACATGACGTGGCAACGGAAAGTCCGTTGTAAGTGGAGGTTTTGTTGGGAACTTATCTATAAACTGGGTGATTTCCCATAGCCAGGTTTGATTTTGTGGAGGGTAATTTATGCAATGGGAATAGTATCTTAACATTGCCCTCGGCATCTCTCTTTGTCGAAAGGTTGATATTCTTTAATATTATATATATATATATAGTATATATGTATGTGTATAATTCTATATATATATATATAATGTGTATTGTTTGTTTGACATATTAGACATAATATATTACATTTTTTTACCAACAAGAACTGGGAGATAGTCATTAAATCAACAACATATTTAATGATTGAAAGTGGTTCTGTAGAAGTCTTCAGAATAAACGGAGGAAAGTAGTCAACTAGCCTGTTTTAACAAAATACGAGTGAGTCAACATGTTTTTAATAATCTATCAACATTGCTGGTTTTGCCAACAAACATGACCGGTCAACATGATTTGACGGAGAAACATAGGGGCATATTTGACCAGCAATGGATTTGATTCAGCAAGGGAACATGATTGAACGATTGGACCATCTCAACTTTGTATGTTGTAGGGTTTGAGCAGTGACAAAAATAGGGAACCGTAATTAGCCAACGAAAACCAGCACTCTGCAGTCACTGTCACAGTTTCTTTGAGAATCTGGGGCCTGAATCATGTCTGGTTGGTGGTTTGGAACATGTTTTTATTTGTTCCGTATATTGGGAATAATGATCCCAACTGACTTTCATATTTTTTCAGAGGGGTAGGTCAACCGCCAACCAGAAAAGTAGACAACTGACTTTATCATCCCACTGAAGTCCCAACAGGTGACATCCGTCTGACCCAAATGTGTTCAATTCATCCCTGGTTGATACAGGGAGTGAAAATGTAACCAATGGTTTTTGGGGATATCGTAATACATCGTAATCCAATGTTAATGGGAATCCCGTTCTTCACCAACTAGTAGGGATGACAGGAGTTTGAGCACCAGCTGAAACTGCTGTTGAGGCTCAGTCGCATCCTGACTCTTGCAGAGCTCGAAAGCACTGACGAGTCAGGGTCCCTCAGGGTACCAAAAAAGGGGACCCCAGCAACAACTGAGCCACTCAAAAACTGCTTGGTGGTGACTGGAACCACGGAATTTTATGACTTTCCATTCAGTTGGGAATGGAATAACCATCCCTACTGACTCCTCTTTTTCAGAGGGGTAGGTATACCACCAACCAGGACATATAGTTTTCTTGAATGGTTTGGGAGGTTAGCTAGCTCATCCCAGTTCGGATCACTGGCTCAACTGGGGGGGATGGCTCAACGGAGTATAGACACCTCCAAAAGAAGGTGCTGATCTTTTTTGACGATTTTTGACGTATGTGTCTGACATCTATGATGTGCTTTAATCCTTTTTTGGGGTTGTGACTGCCTGATTGCTGGTTTGGAACATGTTTTATTTTGCTATATATCGGGAATAATCATCCCAACTGACGACATCATTTTTTTTCAGAGGGGTAGGTATACCACCAACCAGCTGCTTAGTAAGTGGGATTTTCCAGTATGAGTGATAGCCACTTGCCATAACTATGATCAGCCAATCGAAGCAGAAGTGAGATGATCCGCAGCGAGGATACCTATGGATACCGGATACATTGTTTAGTAATAATCTGCTTGGATATCAACTAAAGTAAGAATGATTCAAGATAAGCAATCTGGGACTATCTAGGATGATTATAGTATCTGGATTTCCTGGTATTGCCATCATTACCCATATTGTAACCATATTATAACCATCATTACCCATATTAAATACAACCATATATTAACCATAATTAACCATATAATCACCATATATTAACCATCATTACCCATATTACAACCATATATTAACCATCATTAACCATATAATCACCATATTATAACCATGTATTAACAATCATTAACCATATTATAACCATGTATTAACCATCATTAACCATATAATAGCCATATATTAACCATCATTAACCATATAATAACCATATATTAACCATCATTAACCATATAATAGCCATATATTAACAATCATTAGCGGTATAATAACCATATATATATATATATTAACAATCATTAGCCATATAATATAAGAAACATATATTGACAATCATTAACCATATAATAACCATATATTAACAGCATATTAACATATATTAACCACCAACCAGTATTGTTGGCAAGTCCCCAAACGGTTTTCGCAACCAGGATTTGTTCATGACCTGCCAGCCGAAAAACAAGGCGAGGATTCCCCGTAATTAGCGGCTCTCCACAGTCGATTGTTTCTATGGTGTCATCGTTGGATGAACAGAGAGTAAAACCAGATTTCTATCCCCACAGTTATCCCAATAATTAGCGGCTCTCCTGAATCGACGTGGTGCCAGTTTTGCTGAAGGGGTTGATGGTTTAGCCACTTTGATGGAGAATATTTGAAAATAATAATATAATAGTATTACTGTATTACTGTACAAAGTATGACTAATTGGTGGTTTGGAACCATCGAATTTTATGACTTTCCATATATTGGGAATGTCATCATCCCAACTGACTTTCATATTTTTCAGAGGGGTGGCTCAACCACCAACCAGCCAATTATTTTGGTATCTGGTATCATTTCACTGCAGCTTCCCCACAGTTAACCCAACTTATACTAATGTTTGTTTCAATGATATCCTTTAAATTCCTATAGTTATGGTTGATTTGAGATCCAACTCATCCACAATTACCCTATGAGTACTCAACAGTACTCAAAAGCGTGGTAAACGTTTGTGGCTTCATATCTTCGCCCATCGCCTCTCGGTGAGGCTTTTGCTGTTGGATGCGCTTCGGCAATTGCGATAGCGATAAACGTCGCGTTTGCGCAACGAAATACTGCGCGGACCAGTTGGGCAGTTTTCAAAACTCCTCCTGGTTGGTGATTTGGGTTTGTCTGAAAATAGTGTACCCCTAAACCCAATGGTTAATGATCATTATCCCTATTAAATGGCTATTTGTTTGGGAATATACCCTATTTTCAGACAAACCCATTTGTTTGGGGGTTTTAGTATCCACTGTGTTGGAGATTATCATAGTACCCTCTGGTTATGACTGACAGTTTGCCATGGAAAATCACCATGCTTTTAATAGGTAAACCATCTATTTCTATGGGCCATTTTCCATGGCTATGTTAAATAACCAGATGGTATATCAAAATCCATATTAAAATCCGGCCAGGGGCCCCCTGGCCGTGGCATAGCCGAAGGCGTTTCTCTCCTCTCCGTAGGAGAGAGGGGCCGCGCCCCCTGCCGGCGACCTCTCCCCCCCGCCAAAAACCCCCGCGTTTTACGGTGTTTTGTGCTCTTCCCATTTCTTCCCATTTTTCGGATCTTGTGGTTTAAGATGGGTCAACATGGGCCAACATAGGCCTCAAGATGGGCCAACATAGGCCTCAAGATGGGCCAACATAGCCCCAAGATGGGCCAACATAGCCCCAAGATGGGCCAACATAGCTCTAAGATGGGCCAACATAGCCCCAAGATGGCCCAACATAGCCCCAAGATGGGCCCACATTGCCCTCAAGATAGGCCAACATAGCCACAAGATGGGCCAACATAGCCCCAACATAGGCCGCCGACCATCAAAATATCCTGCGTATTTTACAGTGTCTTTTTTGCTGTTCCCATTTTTCTGATCTTTTGGCTCAACAAAGGCCAACATGAGGCAAACATAGGCCAACATAGCCACAAGATGGGCCCACATTGCCCGCAAGATAGGCCAACATACGCCAACATAGGCCAACATAGCCACAAAATGAGCCAACATACTTGGGCCCCTGGCCGGCTGTCGCGCGTAAGCGCTTAAATCCACTGTTGGAAACACAAAAACACATTCCCACTATATCACCATGAAATATCACCATTGTATCACCATTGTATCATTACATCCGAAATACATGTGTAATTATGTGTATATATAATATATGTTATAGATAGAGATGATTCTACAGCTAAAAATATAGTCATTCCGAGTCATTCCAATTTTTCAATCCTTTTGGTTGGGTTAACTCCTGTCATGTCAATCAATTTGTACACAGTATATGCATATATTTTCAAGTATGTATACTTGTGATATCTAGTGGAATAACAGGATTTTGAACACTGCTCAGTAGGGTTGAACCTACCTGGGAAATTGTACAGGTTCGGTTCCGCTGGCTGAGTAGCTCAGTGGGCTGATGGGAAATCCGAACAAACAAAAAAGTGATGAATCAAAACCAACAATAGTGATATAATGGTGATGAATTTGTGATATAATGGTGATGTATATATAAATATATATATATATATGACCATTATATCACCATTGTTGGTTTAATGTTCTATCTTTGCAAGATATGAACCACCATGGAACACACAGCTTTTTGGAGAGGACGACCTTCACTGACCGAGGTCACTGCTAACCCCCTAAATGCCTAAATCATACCCGAGATACCTTCTAAGAAGGCACTTGGATATATATATATATATATATATACATATATATATATATACACATATATATATATATATACATATATATATATATACACATACATTTACACATATATATATATATACATACATATACATATACATATATATATATACATATATTTACATTTATATTTACATATACATATATACATATACATAAACATATATATATACACATATTTACATACATTTACATATGTATATATATACATACACACACATATATATACACATATATTTACATATATTTACATATGTATATATATATATATACATATTTATATATACATATATATTTACACATATATTTACACATATATTTACACATATATATATATACACATATATTTACATATATATATATTTACATATATATATATATACATATACATATACATACACATATATTTACATATATATATTTACATATATATATATATACATATGTATATATACATATATATATATATACACGTATATATAATATTTACACATATGAATATATATATATATATATATTGATATATGTATCCCACTAGGTGAGTGGTAGGTGAAGATGGTTCTTTGTAGATTAGTCCCACAACGTATATTGGGTGTCACACAACTTTGGTTATGTCTCATCAAAGAAACATGTTGCTTTTTCCACATGAAAAAGAGTGAATCCTCCATTCTTGGTACCCCATTGGGACAGTGAGATCGCTAGACGCTGAGCTACAGCCCTGACCTGACAACCTGCATGCAGTCGACGAATAAAGCACGAGGAAATTGGTGATGTAAAGTATTGGATCCCAACATAGTGGGAACATGGCATTCTACATGCTCCATGTAAGGAATCAATAAAACACATGGGTTATTTTTGGGGTAAGTGTAGGTAAACATTGCACAGATGAGCACCTGGGTATTTTTTACAGTTGTTTTCCGGGTCCAATACAGTTGTATAGTACATAGGGTATACATGTTGTTTTTGAACAATGTAGGTTCCACGGTTTCAATAGAGCTTCCAAACTGTGAATGCTGAACTTTGGGCATACATAGATTGATGTATGTATCTAACTATCTATATATATATATATATCATTGATTTTATATAGATAGATATATACATCAATAATCATCAATATATATATATATATGTGCACACAATACGATACATATAATATAATGTATACTGTACCTAATTAAAAAAAAAAAAACTCTCAGTGTAGGACAAACACTCGTTTGGTTTTGTCAAAGATGAGTACAAACCTTAAACAGTATCCAGCCAGTTCCATGGAAGGCAAAAAACCAACAATGAAGCTACAGTTTTAGGGCCCTTAACACTTGTAGATTGGCTTTTAATGAAAAGCCAAACAGTTTATAGGAGTTATAATTTATATATATATAATTCCATGTTGGGCCATAGCTAACTGTAGATTAAACTAGAGCAACTGATGTCAGGTGGAAGTGTTTCGCACTTGTCTCATTGCAAGCATTTCATACTTTAGGGTCTTGGATCCGATAATATCGAACCTTGTAGACACTGGGATACTTTGGTAGCAAGGTACCCAGAGTTGGTGACCACTACAGTGGTGCTCCAGTTCGACAAGTTGGTTCAAACATCACTGGTTATCTGGTTGGTGGTTTGGAACATGAATTGTATTTGTCCATTCAGTTGGGAATTTCATCATCCCAACTGACGAACTCATATTTTTCAGAGGGGTAGGTATACCACCAACCAGTTATTTAAGTAGGCTTTCTGGCTATATCGAAACTTCATGGGCTTCACATATCAATTTCCTGTGGGGTCCACCTTGCAAGCAATGATCATTCGATGTGTTTTTCTCATCATGTCCATTAGCCATGGCCAGTTTGACAAACGCATAGCCCGGTGATAGTTAGAACATGTTAGAACCTCATTTCTGGTGGATGCCCTTGATTTTTGCCAATCAAAAAGCATTAGAGATTACGAACGAGATAGTACTGGCCACCATATCCCCGGGACACCGCATGATGCCATCAACGACAGTCCTGTTTCTGCCGCCATTTTCTGCAGCAACCGACAGCCTCCGGTGTTTTAACAAAACACCGGCCGGTCGGTGAAACTGAACTGAGTCGGGAAGGCAAATCCTGGGGAATATATGGGCTGCAGCGGTTTCCCCCGAGCCAATTTGCTTGAAATGTAGCTTCACTTGGGTTGAAGATGGTTAAAGACGGGACACATCTATAGTTTGATGATGTTTGATGGGTTATTCACCATTCTCTGTGTATTGGCCAAGATTACTGATGATTTACTACTAAGAATGAAGGTTCCATTTGGACCCTCTTTTGACTTCAAGGATTGAATCCCTTGAGAAAAACAACGCAATTGCGTGCACTTGTTTTCAGCAAGTCCTCAAGCACATCTTACATTGTTGTGCAATGTGGTGGTGCCCCCTATTTCTAAATTGTTTTTTCAAACCCCATCCCAACTATACATATATACACCGACTCGTTGGTTGCTATGATCTTGGGAAGTTCTTTTGGAGTGAAACTATAGGCCCAAAAGCAACCCAAATGGAATTATATGAACTTATATCAAGGACCATGACAAACCCTGTAATTTTAGCTAGAAACCAGCCGATTTCGAGATGGTTCAATGGTGGAATGCGTACCTTTGCCGGGGGGCTTAAAAAAATCAATCAAAAGCCAAGCATTTGTGCCACGAAGTACCAATCAGAAGGTCCATTGTCTCTAGAACTTGAGGAATTTGATTGTCCAAATGAACTGAGACAAGGTTTAAACAAGAATCATGTGAGTTTACACACAGTGGCCCCCATCAACGATAGGTAAATCGGTGTAGTTCCTGGCGCTTTTGTGTAGTTCCGGGACATCTGTGGCTGGAGGCTTCCTTAGTGCCTTAGAACTGCTGGCACATTTGAACTCAGATCTTTGTTGATTGTTACAAGTTTTAATCCCATCCCCCCAATATTAAACACCCCCCTTGAAACTATGGTTTAGTAGGGAAATTCCACATAATTGGAACCATTTATGGGGTGTTTAATATCAGGGGGATGGGATTAATCAGCTTTACTATTATACCCACGGGGTTTACTTGACAGAAACTTGATATATATATATATATATATATATATATATATCATGCAAAGCCTAAAAAAAAAGGTTTCGACGGTGAGAACAGGGCTATTTTTGGGCAGGTATCAACTGGAGTCAGGGAGCAATTCATGTCTTTCCCCGATCGTCTTAGATCCTCTTAAATACCCCCAATGGCTCTATTCGAGTTATCTCTACCAACTGACAGTCTATCCACATGTTATTTGACATATATTCTGATATACCCTATCTGACATTTTATCTGGCATTGTATCTGACATTCTGACCATATGACATTTTTTCTGGCATTCTAACATTTTCTCTGGCGTGGTCACCTGACGAGTGGGGAAGGGATCAATGGGATGCTGGGATGCCAGTCCCCAAGCATCGCTAAACCCAAAACATATTGGGTGATATAGCAAGAAGTCGTGCTAGTATATGGTGGCAAAGCATAATGAGAATATTCATTCACAACATGGTGGTTTTCATCGTGGTAAAGCAACATACATCACATCCCAGCCACTTTGACCGTGTGTCTTTTAAAGACGGCACCAAGCATAGGGTTCATGCCATGAGGTGCTTTCAAACATTATGTTGGTTCAACCTGGGAGAAGTATTCAAGGCATGCTCAATTCTACAACGCGGCATTGGAGCAATCCAGACGGCATCAGTTCTCATCCTACGATGATGAATCCAGTTTTCATACAATCAGACCATGTACATGTACAGACTGATCCCCATGTATCATATTGTGACTACTAGCTTTGATGCTTACAGTAACTATGATGACTAAGTATGCTAAGCATTGTCGCAATCCAGACAACACGTGCCGGGGTCAAAGATGGCCAAGAGATTTCACGGCCCACTTGAGCAATGACCAGTTGACCCGGGCTGATTTATTTTTCCTTGGGCTTTAATCATCAAATAAGCATGGGTCTTAAACAGCACGCGATTGGGTTTTAATCATTTATCAATTGCGCAGCTTGGTGGCTGAAAAAGGCCTACCTGGCTTATATTATATATATATATATCGTAAATTATTACCCACAACGTTATACGAACCAGCACAAGGGATGACATATGATTTGAAACGCTGCTTGCTTCTAAGGTTTTTACACTAGATATTCTGTGACTGATTAAGTTGGAAAGCCATTCAAACTGGTACAAGATCTCCGATTTCGAAGTGGCGTCAGTAGTGAGTATCCCCATGCCATTGAATTGTTTGGTTCATAGCCCGTGTTTGCTGGTCAACCCCCCGATTTTGATAGATTCTCCAAATATGTTTCTTTGCCAGACGGGCGCCCTCAGCAAGTTCATGGTAGTGCGGTGCTGAAATTTGATTTCCCAATATGCTGACTCTGAAAGCATTCGGGGAGCATGGCAAAACAATGACATAGTGTGAGTGAGGCTGGGCTGTGCTATTGTTGAGAATATATATATATATATATGCCTGTAAGATATAATCATATAATCATATGAATATAAATATATATATATATGTAGAAAGATAAATAGCCGTTCTGAAGTTCTGAATGCTTCCTTGCAACAATGGTGACATCTGAATCTATTTACTGTATAGATGACATCAGTCAAGGAGAAGAATGCAAAAGCAAACGCTGCTTCAACTGCAACGATTCCTCACCTGAAAAACACCGATGAATGGATCTGGCGAAATCTGCATGTTCTACCGTGCATGTGGGTGTGCGATAAATCAATCAACTGATGGTGCACCTGGTGCGCCTCCCCTACGCGCTTCACCGCGAAAACCTTGCACAGACAGCAAGTTCAATAATTTTGCCTGACATGGAGATTTCAACTTGGATCCTTGAATCTCTTATTGTTTGATGCGCTTCATTTTCCCTAGCACGCTTTGCGCCGCGGTGGCTAGTGGCAGGATCCCCGATATGGCAAAATGGAAAGGAAACGGCGCGGCATAGTGTGTCGGGCACACATGACGTATACGGACAACTTGCGGTTTGATTGTCTCTACACGGTGAAACCCTAGCTATTGGGTTTTTGCGTGCCAACTTAGCTGTCGTCCAACTTAGCTGTCGTTTGGGGCCCCACCTTTGTGAGCGCCAATGTTGGAGGCAGCATGGAGGATGATCAAGAAAATGAACATCCAGTGCGAAATTTGGTCATGGCCTCAGGTTCCCTACGGACAAGACCCTTTGTTTTGCCATTTTTGAAGCCCTACAGGTCCAATCATAGTTTGATGAGAAGTTTCGCTGGTGTGTGATTTAAAGGGTTAAGTACCTTCTCAGGAAACGTTCGAACCCAAAGGGAAGTGTTTAGTTTAGTTTCGATTTTGGCATTTGCACTTTTTGAACTTGCACTGACGTCCCTGCAAAACTGACACCTGACATTGGCAAAGGTGTTTCTTGCGTTTGTGTGTGTGCGTTGTCAAACAAGCAAAGTCATGATCGCAACTGTGACATGGTTGCGGAGACCTAAATTATTTGCATGTCACCTCGTACTCGTCCCACTATAGCCATCCAGGCTTTTGCTGATTTTGGATAATGTGAATATTTGTTTTTATCGATCGATTGATCTATCTATCTATCTAATCTATCTATCTATCTATCTACCTACCTATCTATCTATGTCTATCTATCTATCGGTGACCGACGCACGTTTGAAACCTTTAGTGGTTCCAGCAAGAACTTGTTTGACCAATCCTGTGCATCCGCCAAGGTACTTTCAGTTTGTGACTTGAAACAACACGGGGAACCGCGGCTGCATCTCCATACATGACGATACCCTCTGTTAACTCACAGTTTGCTATGGAAATCGCATTTTTAAAGATATTATACAACAGTAATTTAGAAATCAAATGTGTAGTTTTTACCATAACTATATCTATTTTATTTTACTATAAACACACGCCATGCCACAATTCCTTGCCCAAAGTGATTTTGGCAAATTGTTTCCATTTGTGAACCGAATGTGATGTATAATATGGCAAAAAATATCAATGCTGCAATGATGTCGCATGAACATGTTTTTGCAGTTCAAGAACTGGTTGCGATTTGGCAAACCGATATTTTTTTTGCCGTGTCGCAAAACTACCATGAACATATGCAATATTTAGCAAATACCTATCATTATGATATTGTGGGTGAATTTGCCATACCCCAACCTCTTGCAAGGGTTGCGGTGGTCGCAGATAGGTTTCATCATCAGTTGGCCGTGGTATCCAAAACAAAAATTGGGGTTTATTGAATTGTGGTGTTATATTCCCTTACGTAGTCCTTGCAGATACTTGTCGTGTATATATATATATATACATACATATCATATATATATATATATATATACTCAGTTAATCTCAGTTACACATGTCATTTTGTCCAATTTGGGTATCTCAAAGTGTTTTTCCAGGTCGATTTGTACTTGACTTTGTGATTTGTCAAAAACATGATGAATACCAATTTTCAGATCCCGTCGGGCTGCCTTGTGCGCGTTTGCAAAATGTTCAGAACATCCAGATTGTTATGTTCTCGTTAGAAACACAACATACATACATTATAAATCATTGTAGATCATTAGAGATCATTTTAGTTCATTTGAGTTCATTAGAGATCGTTATAGATCATTTTAGAGCATTCAAAATTATTTTCGTTATTCACTGTTTAGTCATGATTCTGGGATATTCTGGGTACTTCCCCAATTCCCATTTGCCATTGGGGCTAAGCGGCTATGAGACGACTTTTCCACGCAAATGCACTCAGAAACCAAGGTCGGCAGGGTATGCTCTCATCTAACTGCGTCAGCTCAAAAATCGTACCAGGTAGGGTCCCAGTTTGATAGCCAAGTTGGTTTGTGCCCATGATTCCAATTTAAGTCTGATTTATGGCAATGACAGTTATGGGATTAAGCTAAACCAACAAACATCACTGAGGGGTTCTGGTACACAGTGGCCCACAATCGGTAGTTGGAGGCCCATCATTTTTTTGTGTGGTTGTAAGGCCACCAACTTACAGTGGCAAAATTGTGGTCACATATTTCCAGCTTCATGATCACTTTTGTTCATACATAATTCATCAACATTTGAACAAACCAAAATGGCAAGGTTGCCGATCAAAGATGTTTTGAACCCCATTTAGCTGCTGCACTTATGACCCAACTATTATAAATGGAACGAAAATGAATGAAAACAACTCCTATAACTTGAAGTATATCATGAAACAAACCCATCTATAACATTGAATTGGTTCATATGATTCTTAACCAGAGATTTATCATCATTATTTACCATGTTTAACCATGATTATTACCATGTTTAACCATGATTACTGTTTCTTTGTTGGACCATACCGATGCCCCTTGGCACATCATCCCAGGATGTGCCAGCAGCACGTTGTGGATCGCAGACCGTGAGCGCCTGAAGTTATTTCTTCACGGCATTGGAAGAGCATAAGTCGCTAGTGCCCTCTATAGTTAGCTAAGTCGGTTTATTACTGAACAATAACTGGAGTATATCTATCTATATCTATATCTATCTACATGGAAGTTTCCTGAAATAGGGGTAGCCCTAAATCATCCGTTTTAATAGGATGTTCAATTTTGGGGTACCCTCATTCTAGGAACCCCATATATATATAAATAGATAGTCCAGTTAAGTCTACTTAGTGGCCTTTTTAAACCAACATAACTGAACTGGAGGGCATCTATAGTTCATGGGAATTATAAACCACTTTTTTTGGGTGGGGCACCACCTTGCAAAAGATGCGTTGTAGCCGTCAATGATGGTTGGTATACGGGATTCACCCCCCACTTGTGGGTGTGGGACCCACTTAGTAAATGGTTTTTACCCCCAAAATTTATATGGAGTATCCCCACATATATATATATATACACATACATATGTATATACATATACATATATATACATATATATACATATATATGGGATGATAGGGGATATACATGGATTATACACCACTTAGTAAATGGGATGCACGTCCAGGTAGAACTTCAAGACGGACATGATCCATAGATGATGGTGTTGTTTGATGGTGAAAAAGTGTGGTTGTAATCGCTATATCACGTCTTTGCTAGTTAATAACCATTATCAACTGTTAGATTAAGCATTAATCATGGTTAACATGTTTTAACCAGTAGTAACTTTTTATAACCGATATTAACCATTATCAACATGTCTTAACAATCTCGGAATATATTATATAGCCATTATTGACCATTATTGAGATTTCTTATGCATTTCTGACATGTATCAACCATCATTATAAACCATTATCTTATCTATATAATTGCCAACTACTTAGCTCACAGGATATCTCCAAGATATACCAGCCACTTCCTAGTCGTTCATCCCAGTACATCTGCAGACATTTCTAGGCCATGTAGACTTATGTTTGACTTCCATGAGTACAGAATCAATAGTGCTTTCAAAGTGGGGCCCCCAAACGTTATAAGTTGGCTTTATAACCCAATCTAACTAGTTCGTTATAACTACCATAAACCCTAGTTATTGTAGTTATTTGGCCCAACTTAGGTATCTTTTTTTGGGCCCCGCTTTGTTATGTGAAATGATGTTACCCAACACGTTGGCCCGGGAAATCCCCTGGAAATCCGCCATAAAAAGAGGGCCACTGGATCAAAGATGTTGGCCCCCCAGTTATAAGTTTGTTTATAAACCCCATTAACTAGTTCGTTATATCTGCCATAAACCATAGTGAAATGGGAGTTATAAACGCACCAACTTAGCGTTCACGAACTGGGGCACCACCTTGTATGAAACTTGGATCTCCACAATCGGTTGATTTCATCATTTTCCCAATGAAATTGCCATGATTATGAGACGGCTGCCTCAGTTTTGGACACACCCATTCTTACCCATTCGACTCATTTGTTGGATTCCTGTTTGTGATGAAGAAATCTCCATGTCTTTTGTCTAAGTCCAAAAATCGCTGACGAGTAAAATTGTTAAATTTCCATTTTGGTTGTTCTTTTAATAATGGTTAAATCATGTTAAATCACATTTACCATGGTTGAAACATCTTATTTTCATGGTTACATCATCATATGCTCATGGTTACATCACATTTATGATGCTTGAATCCTCCGAAATTTCCATGGTTAAATCGTCATTTGCCCGATCAACCTTGCCGCCCTCAGGTGACCATGAACACCCGAATGTGCCCCGGGTTTTCCATCGATATGGTTCCCAATTGATTATCGATAAAAAACAAATCAATGATTGATCCCTTCCCCCTAATATTAAACACTCCCTTAGAAACCATGGTTTAGTAGGGATTTCCCACATAATTGGGACCATTTATGGGGTGTTTAATATTAGGGTGATGGGATTATTAAAAAACAAACATGACCCAATTCCCAATGAATACATAATTCACATCTTTGATTCATGCGCCGCGGGGGTGGTCCCACAAGCGCGGCCATTGTCAATGATCATCAGCTTAGACCATCCCCACTGCTTGTTCTTCGCGTGTATGAGCCATTAAACATCAATGAAACTGTTTGATTAGTTATGAAAGATCATGATGGAGGTAATTTATAACATGTTTTAAACCCATAGTAGGTGGTTATGGGAGAAAACATATTTAATATAATTAATATAATACATTGTGATATAAACTCATATAATTTCATACATATACATGATACTATATTTATGGAAATGAAACATCAACAATAGGGATTTGATTGGGACAACATGGGCATAGTCATGTTATTACCCTCAAGTAACGTGACAGATGATTTACCGTTCTTAAACATGGTGATTTTCCATTGTGATTTGCGAACTGTTAAATGACCAGAGGGTACTTCATGAGTTTGTGAATTGTATAAGGAGGTGTCCTAAAATGGTGGTAACCCCAAATCATCCCAGTCATTCGACCAGTTTAGTATTGAAACCCATGGTTTGGGGATCCCCCATTTTAGGAAACCCCCATATAGTGCGTTTCCCAGATTATTTTTTTGTCAAAAGTCTTTTGTTAACACGTACCATGGTTCAGTGAAATGGCCAACCACCTGCTGCTTTAAATAAGGCAAGTCCAGTGATGAATCATCATTGCCATGTCATCAAAAACAATGAACTGGGGTGTACACCATTTTCCGGCACATCCATATATCATATCGCGACATTGTTGGTTATAATATGTTGTTGATTTTACAATATATCCCGTTAGGTCTTTTTATTCCCATGATTGTCATTATACCCCAGTCCAAATACCATCATTATATATATATACTTGATGGTTGAGAACATTTTTCCCATATGTTTCCATATATTGGGCGTACTAATCCCAGCCGACTTTCATATGTTTCAGAGGGGTAAGTCAACCACCAACCAGTATATTATTATCATTAAACCATATATATATATTTAAATTAACCATTAATATTAACAGTATATTACCAACCAATGGTAGGTCAACCACCAATAAATGTCCAGAGTCATCCATCCCACTCATCCCAGAGGTGGTATCGGAGCTATCGCACCAGTGGTAAGTCTGTCTAAATCTTGTCGAGTCATGCAGAGATGATGTCACCGCAACTGACACGCTCATTGTGTTGTCCAATGGCTTACAGCATGGTGGTTAAACCAAGAAAAATAATGGTATAGTGGGATATTAGGCGGAGATAATGGGGAGATAATGTTTTTATTTTGTGTATGTATGTATATATATACATATTTCTTGCCCTTCGCATCACTGTTGCTGATTGGTATTCCCTTCTTTCTTGGTTAATGCTTAATATCATCATGCTCACCAATGCTCCACCAACCAACTTCTCATTATTTGCCACATCATGTTCATCCCAATTCTGTGTTGTTTTTGTGTGGTCAGTGTATTTTCACTGCTCAGAAACGCCAGATGCCCATTTGATGGGTTGAAACATGGAACATGTTCAAACCACCAGAATTAACTTGGCGACCTCAAACCAGGGATTCAACGGCCACTTGGTATGGCCGTTCCGTGGGATTCCCAATCCATTGACCGGCCGCTGGATCCAGCTTGAAAACACACGGCTGCTCCGTCCAGGTACTTGCACGGCGGCTGCGACGATAAAAAGGTGAATTTCCGCTGGGAGGGTTCGAAGTGCCAAAAAAAAGGTACGCGACTGGGCGCATTTTGAACAATGTGATGAACATCCATCCAGACGCAAAGACAAAAGCCATTTTGACGTCAAAATTCAACAACAGGGTACCGCAAGCTCCTGGTGTGCCCCAAAAACAGATCAACCATCGAGATAATTAGTACTGTAGGGAACCATATCATCCATGCTTCTATCTTGGTGGCAACCCCTTGAATACCCTCATTAGAATGAACTGCATCATGAATACACTACTGTACGTTGATTTCCATTCATCTTTCGCTATCTTTGATTCCAGTACCGGAACATCCCTCATTGACAATAAATTTAAAGCTAGTGCTTTCAATGGCCTCATCCCTTTTTGTTAGAAGACATGATTGAAAACACAAAGGCCTAGAGTAAAACTTAAAACATCTCACAACACAATCTAAATCTAAAGATCTTGATATACATCTATGCTTCACTGAATTTCACTGATTTCATATTCTGGCTGGTGGTTTCAAACCTTTTCCATTTTTCCATACATTGGGAATAATCACCCCAACTGACTTTCATATTTTCCAGAGGGGTAAGTATACCACCAGCCAGAATAATAAATGGGGTAATTATGGATATATACTTGGGATATCACATCAACCATAACTAGGATTTGCCCTCTGGTAATCAAACATGGCTGACTGGAGAATGACCATATAAATGTATGTTCATAGCTGGGAAATCATGTGGTAAAGCCAAGAATATGTGGTAATCAAACATGTTTTTTCCAACGTTTTTCTGAACGGCAGCCATTCGTTGCTTGTCCAGGCCTATGGGGACCTCCACCTCTTGGAGATCGAACAGATGAAGTGGACGGAGCTGCAGTGCGAAGGCGCCGCCAGCGCGACCAATTTGCTGGGACGAGGACAGGGGATAGCTCTTGTGCATATGTTCATCAAAGAACTGACACTGTACACATATATATATATATATATATGTGCTATGTATATTTGCTGTATATATATATATGTTATATATATATATATGCTATATATATATATATGCTCTACATATATATATATATATGAGTTGATTTTGGTATTGTTAGAAATAAGTGGTGACGATTATGGGATCCTTACAACTTAACTGTAGCCACTGTAGTCCAAATCCTTTGATGGCACAAGGAGCCATGGCACTGTACGCACACCTCCAATTCCACACGACCTGGAAAAGTTTGGTTCCCAAGTCCATGTTGCTCCTGAATACTTGGGGGTGCAGTTCCAGTTGTAAAATGTTGTAACTGGAAATACCGCCGCCGTAGTTGTAGTCAGAGCAGGTATGTCCAAGTGCATGGAAACCTAGGGGGGGGTTATGCCGGTTATGCAACAAGTGTTTATACTAACCAGCTCTTACCAGGACCTTTTATGATAAGCTCATAAACCCCCCTCAGCCCCCATGACAATTTATGGGGGTTTTGACCCATGGTTGTTATACCCATCAACCAAAAAACCAACCATGGGTATAACAACCAGTTTGAACCATGGTTCTTATACCCATCAACCATCATTTTGAACCATGGTTGTTATACCCAGCAAATCCCCCAGTAATGAAGACAACTGCAATGGCTGATCTGTGCAATGCGTTGCCAGAATGATGAGCCCGTCGTTGCCGGTGTCATCAATTTGATGGCTGGGAAATACATGATAAATTTGGAGGTTTCTTACTGTAAAGATCAACAAAACAAATGGGAATGTCCCAGTGCCAGGTTTGAATGACCAGAATGAAAAGATATGATTCGACATGATTCTGATAGGTGGTTTCAAACATGTTGTTTCCACAGTATATGGGATCATCCTTCCCATTGACGAACTCATATTTTTCAGAGGGGCAGGTCAGCCACCAACAAGTGATTAGAGGCCACTGTGATTATAATCGTTCCCAAAGAGTTGGAATTGGAAGCGACTGAAGTTGATTTTCATGGTATATAGTGGAGCCTCAGAAGACTAGGTACCCGACTGGTGACACCAAAGAGCCGAAGTCTTGTCCAGTTTGGTGAAGAATGGGATTTTAATACCATTTTAATGGGATATGAATGGGAATCTAAGACTATTTTAATGGGATATGAATTGGCTTGCTGGCTTGTGGCTCAAACGCACTAGCCGCACTAGCCCCAGAGGACATGCAAAATGATCCATTGATTCTGTCGAGAGTTGAACCCCCAAATTATTGGTCAAAAATGCGGTGCCGGTCATTATGTCCTTTAACATTTTTTTTCCAGCTCGAATTTTGCTATTTTATGATCATTTTATCATGGGACAATCTCTCTGTTAAACCAATCTTTTCAGCCATGCCGCTGTTCCTAAACCTTCAATGGATCAAGTTCTTTATGATCCTATGTGGTACTTGGTTCATTTCAGATCGCTGGTTAGTGGGTTTAGTTCACCCAGTTATGGGATCACCATGGATAACCGTAGAATTGGGGACTTTTTTTTGCTGCTAACAGAGACATACCCTCTGGTAAACGTTTACAAAAAACGATGGAACATCACCATTTTATAGTTGGGTAAATCAACTATAAATGACAAATCATACTTTTTGATGTTGCTTTATTTTTGGCTGATTGCCGTGATCGCCATGTTTCGCTGCAACTTCTTGTGCGCAGCGCAGCTCACAGAAGCACAGGCACGAGTCGGAGATGGGGCAGGACCTTTATTTTTGTTTGTGGATGGTCATTGATACACCTATATACTGTACTGTAATGATTTGATATATTTGGTTTTATACTCTATGCCCATGACCTCTGGATTCCCACGGCATAGGATGGATGACCATCAAACAAAACACATGAACATACGTTTAGGGAAAAAAAAAACAGATGCTCTTTGTTGGTGCTGGAATGTATTCCAACAAAAAAAACATTCACTGGGCTATTTGTTTGGGATAGATGATGGTAAATGTACATATTCCAGCACCATTTGGATCAGCATTTCTGTCACCTGTTGTATCTCCATTGACGGATGGAAGGTAGCTGCGTAGCTGTTGGTCGAGTCATGGGGGGAGAAAGCGGATGGGAGTAACTCGGAGGTGCGAACTGTGGCTGCGGCTATGTTCTATGCGATGAAAATTGATACTGTAGGCAGTGTTATTTTCCCCACCTGCCAGGTGAGGGTCTCTAGATTTTAAGCAATGTGCAACTCCTTCTCATCCTCTTCTCCTCGCCTCCTCTTCTCGCCTACTTCTGCGCCAGCTCGTCGGCGAACCTCATATCGCGAGCTCCGGACGCGGCTGGGCCTGGACCCGAACAGGATGTCAGAAGAGAATGTCAGAGAGAATGCCAGATACAGTTATGGCCCTTTACCAGTTATAAGTACTTATAACCCCATTTATAGAATGTATAATCAATCCCATTTATAGAATGTATAATCCCATTTATGACCAGTTATAACTGATAAATGGCCATAACTGTAGAATGTGAGAATAGATGCCAGAAAGAATGTCAGATAGAATGTCACAGCATATGCAAGAGTGAATGTCACATAGAATGTCAGAATATATGCTGGTATGCCAATGTATGCCATAACAAAAACTCCGGATGGTATGTCAGAACTATGTCAGAATAGCGTCTTTTTTGGTGGGGATGCCACTCGTTCCAGTGAACCGGGAAATCTCCCAATTTAGCAAAACCGGAAAATCATCGAAGTAAAATTACCCTAAATGGTAAACTAACAGTTTGCTATTGAAAATGGCCATTTATAGTGGATTTTCCCATAAAAAATGGTGAATGTTTATGAATTTCCCAGCACTTCAGGTTTTTCCTTCCCCAAGTAAATCCCCTCATGCTATTTTTCCATGATATTCCAGCATTTGTCGTGGTAGAATCCATGTCAATCCCCATTTTTGATGGTTAACTCTGCCAGGCGCCTGGATGCAAACGGATAAAACGGGAAAACGGTAGCTGGGAGCCGCCGCCTGCAGGCAGTGAAGAAATGTGCTGAAACCTTGTCGAGTCAGTGGAAGTTCGGACCACAGGGAAAATCTGAGAAATCGGAGAATCAAACATGGCTGGCTGGATAATAAACACCAATAATAAATGGCTGGTTGGTGGTTTGGAACATGAATTTTATGACTTTCCATATTGGGAATAGCAACCCCAACTGACTAATATTTTTCAGATAGGTCGAAACCACCAGCCAGAATAATAAATGGGGTATATAATTATGAATATATACTTGGGATCTCATATCAACCATAACTAGGATTTGCCCTCTGGTAATCAAACATGGCTGTCTGGAGAATGACCATATAAATGTATGTTCATAGCTGGGAAATCATGTGGTAAAGCCAAGAATATGGGTAACTGCATCCCAAATGTATATGCCAGATTTTGCTGAGGATGTTTTGTTTCTTATTATGTTTCCATTGAATAATCCTCATTTGCGAAATCTACTAGAATTGTATATTCTTTTTTCGGAGACCCTGCAAGCAGATCCAAACTCAAACATTAATGATATTAATGGAAACCAACCAATGACATTTTAGGTGTGGAGTTTTTCACACGGTTCCAGCTTGGATGCCTGTTTCGGGTGTCCAGTTGACTATTTGTATAGGATGGGTGAAAAATCAAGCATTTTCATTGATGATATCGCCCATCAATCCGAAGATCAGCCAGAAGTACAGTTGTGCCATCTGTGTGCTCGTCATGTCTGTGAAGAGATGTACAGCCAGACCCTCAAAGTACCCAGAAGCACTTCGCATCGTCCGCAAACCAAGTGTCTATGTCTCCCCATTTGAGGAGTGTTTCTGTGCAGCAAAGAGGGTTTCCACCGAGACAGAAATCGATCTGTTTCCAAATAGATGATCTTCAACTTCATGGCACGGGTCTTATGAATAACAGAACCGGGCCTTATAAAAAACCAATAGAGTCGTAACCGATTCCATTCTATTCGAAATCATCGGACCAGCTAGATATAGTAAGTTTTGGTTGAAATATCTAGGGCCTTTAAAAGGGTAGGCACCTGGAAAAATCCTTTCCCAGTCATATTTTTCCAGCCTCCAGAGAAACATCCAGATGCTTTAGAGGATGAAAGCACCTAGCGCTTCACAAATAGTTACTATATGTTACTAATTATAGGGGAAGATTTGAAAAGCATGGCTTAGGGGGCGCAGACATATTTTAGGGTTTTACACTGTTTTTTTAAAGATATATAGTTTAGTCGAGTTTTCAATCCCAATTTGGATCCAATTACGACTCTGTTCACCATCAGGTTATCTCCAGTGGCACCTGAACGCGGCGGCACCTCGGATTTGGGTCTTTGGTTTGCCCATCAGATGGTGATGGATATATCGATTTGCGAGATAGATTATATGGGGATATATATATATATACACATATTTATACAAAGAATTGATATGGATTTATATAGCTATATAGTATGTATACATAGTATTATATTTCATGTACCTGTACAAGCAAATATAAACGGAATATGTTCATGGCATATGATTTTTAGATTTAACAATCCAAACTCGGACTAACTCGGAACCCCCTTCAAAGATAGAACAGTAAATTCCCAGCAAAGATTAATGATGAATTCATGTTCGGTTCTTGTGGTGTTTACTATACAGGATTCATTGCAACTTCTGGTGAAAGGTTGGGGAGATCTATGTCAAGGCTTGGGCTTAGTGGGGCCAAATAAAAACCAATAGATCATTGGCACCAAAATTGGTGAATGGTGCATGGCTTGGAAACTCTAGCTTCAGCGGGGAAATATTGTTTGGCGATGTCAACCAACTGACCTATCTGCAGGATGGTGCCCCGCAGTGATGTTTGTTGGTTTATAAACCCCATGAAAGCTAGTTCGTTATATCTGCCATAAACCAGTTCGTGAAATGGGAGTTAATTTGCACCAACTTAGCTATCATAAATCAGCTATCATTAACCACGAAATCACCATTTTTTGCTGGTTAAATAATGTTAAAGCACCATTTTTCTATGGTTTTCCCATGGTTTTCCCATGGTTAATTTGCACCAACTTAGCGTTCACGAACTGGGGCACCACCTATCGATCTCAACACCAGGTATCAGCAGGTCAATGGCCATTTCAGGAACCTAAACCGGAGGTACCGATTCCATATATTTTTGGCCTATTTTTCAAGCCGAAATTTCAGGGAATATGCCCATAAAATATGGCCCAAAATATGGTACGTTTACGTACCTCCATCTGTTGGATCCTGAGTCATTCCCATTGATCTTGGACATGCCCACTTGACATCTGCGAAAATTGCCCCCCAATCTGATTGTGAAACAAATCACATGAGATTGTGATGAAACTGGACAGTACCTATCATGTCACACACCACGAAACTGGGGGATCATCATGGAACCTATCCATGGAGGTCAACCTAGCCAGATGGCAGGCGAGTTGCAACTCACTGTTACTGGCCTGTCGTCCATGAATTTTCGCATGGTTGCGAGTCATCTGGATAGTCTCGCACTATTTAAGTGAAAGCTCATCATTCAAAGTTGCTAGGCGTACTGTTGAACCCCCATGTGAGCCACGTTCTAAACCCTTGGGTTCATGTCAAGCAAGGGGCCCCTTGTAAGGGTGTGGCGTAAGCAAAATTGTGGTGCGCGCAAGCCAGCGTAAGCAAAACGTAAGCAATGGCGTAAGCATTTCCTTATTTGGTGCCAGCATGTAAGACATTTGGAACATGGTTCATGTGTTGTTGTTTGTTTTGTACCTTGTGGACATGTTCCACTTGTTTTTCGACACTGCTCAGGTTTTGAATTGCATCGAACATTTGCACCTTGGCTGAGCTCGGGTTTGCCTTTCAACATAGAACATGGATTAACAAGATTAACATGATGGTTGCACAGAAGTGAACATGCTACGTATGATATGGATCTCCAACCTTCCACTTACTTCCGAGAGAGCTAACATTAGCCAACCAGGGCGATTTTGCCAAACATGATTTTGGGGGCTATTGTTGCATATCTGACTGATAGTTAATGGATGGAAAATTGCTGAACATGGGCTCGCTGAGGGTGCGTCGTCTTACTTGTGCTTAGTAGGGAGTGAGGGAATGATCCACTGGCCAACTATCAATAATCATCCCATCCCCCCATTCCCATCCATTCCCTACTAAGCATCAGTAAGTCGTGCCTGGGCCATTTTAGTTGAAAGGTCCTTGTTTGCCCATGGGCGACTGGTCGTTGCTGGTTGAAGCTTCATGGCGATTCAAAAAAAATGGGTCACACAACCCCGGCCCCAAAGGAGGTGTCGCGTTTTCAAACCGGATGAGGATGATGATGATGATGATTATTATTATTATTATTATGATGACGATGATGATTGATGATTGATGATTGATTTATGATTGATTGATGATGATGATGATGATGATGGTGGTGGTGATGATGATGATGATACTGGTTCTTTTCTTTCTTTTGATTTACAGGTGACACGTACAATGGAATGAGAGAGGGTTTCGAACACTGCTCAGTTGGCAGCCATAAAGCTTACACATCTTGCAAAGGAGTAAGAATTCTTGCAAACTCCTACTTACCCCTGGGAAAAAAATAAATAATATAATACAATACAATATATACATTGGAATTGAAGAGAATCATGTTAATATAATGATAAACCTCTGGATTTGGGGTAAGCCAGTTTTGGTCAAGTTTGCCAATACCTATGGATGGCGTAGTTGCAAAACTGATGAATTTTGCCACTCCAGTGGTACCCCAATGACTGTGACCCATCCGCATTTTCTTCGCCCATCATTCTTACCATAGTTCACTATAGTGGGTGCCATACCCCGACTCGAGCCGATCACCATGGTATCAAACTGCAGCCCCAAGTTCCGAGGAATTCCAAGATTTTCAGTCTGCCTTTGGATTTATGTCGAGGGTGGCCATCGCCGCTGACAAGGTGCAAAGGGAAGTTTCCTTGCCCTCTCGTAATTTCTAAAAATGAAGGCTTAACCATGGTACTTCGATATGATTTTATATGTGTGTTTCACGGGACCGGGTAATAACTATAATACTTCCAAAAGTTATTATATACATAATAATAATATTAATAATAATAATAACATAATAATAACAACAATAGTAACAATAATAACAACAATAATACTGTACTATATACTATATAGTTATAATAACAACAATCATAGCTGGGTATTTATTCATGGATTTACCCTTCGGTGTCCTCCAGCATGGCTGGCAATGGGAAATCCCTAAATCGCTGGGAACATCATCGAACTAAATAGTCTTTCTTCCAGCCAACCATAGGGAAATTCCCAACCATAAATGGAGGTTTAGGTTCGGGAAAAAACATCGATGGATTTTCCAACCATGTTGGTGGTGACTGGAACCATGGAATTTTATGACTTTCCCATCATATTGGGCATGTCATAACCCCAACTGATGAACTCCATCATTTTCCAGAGGGGTGGGTTGAAACCACCAACCAGATCCAACCAGTATATATGTATATATACAGTACTTAAAATGGTGATGTTCTAGTGACTCCAGTGGGTCAGATTGAGGGTAGCCTTGGTGAAAGAATGGTGAAGCTTTACAGTCCGCTTGTTGCTGTTCGATTCCCCCGTGGAACCACGACAGTTGACGTGCTTGTCGTATCCTCAAGTGCTTGTGTATTGCCGATTCACATCAGTTCTAAAGTTGCTGCAATTTGATGTGAAAGAAACATAGATAGCCATACCATATACATAGATCATTTTGCGGGGTTACACATCATACGAAACTACATTCTTCGCAAAAAGGGGTTTCCAAGCGTAACGTTGGATTATATACCCAATGTACTGTAACTATTAGATATATCCGCCGTACCAATACAATCATTTGCCTAGTCAAATCCGCCTCTAGCAAAAGAAGGTCACGCCCCCCCCCCCAGCTCTGTTTGTGGGTCTCGAAGCCCCATTACAGTAAGTAGTTCGATATATTTGTCATAAACCCTAGGGCCCTAGTTAACCCGGTTATGACTCAACTTGCAAATCATTTCAAATCAGATTAAATGCAGTATAAATCCCATTGTTGTGATAGTTAAATCCTCATGGTCCACCATTTGTTTGCTTAAAAACTATGTATATCATATAACTTAAGATATCATTATATAATATATTATATAATATAATTTATAATTTATAGTATAATATAATATTAACTTATTTCTAAATAGTATTATATATAATATAATATAAAATATAATAAAATATAATATATAATATAATATAATTTAATTTTCTATAATATAATAAAATATAATTTATATAATATAATATAATTTAATATATATATATATATTTATTTATATATACACACAGTATTTAAATATATATATATATATATAATATCAAATATATATATATATATATATGGGTGGGCCCTACCATTCGCCGGGATCACCTTCTTCAATTCATTTCGGCAGATGGACCATCATCCCAACTGGAGCAATGTGAATCTTGGCCGTGGAATCTGCAAAATTCAAGGAGTAATTGTTGATTACTTACTATGTCAATCATCTGATGATGGCATCTTCTGAGTAATTGTTGATTTAATTGTTGATTATCTGAAGGAATTTAAATCAATCAACATTTGATGATGGCTTCATGTGGAATTACTATAGTGTTCATTGTAAATGTTGATGATGATGGCATCTTCTGAGTAATTATTGTTTTTTTTTGGATAGAATGGTGATATAATTGGGGATACCATGGGGATACGATTTCGGGATGGAATCCTGCACCACCTTAGATGGTTGAAACATGTTGACCCCTTATGCAGAATGGGAAACAACCAGCAATCAGCTGGTGATTTCGCAGCCATCCACAGTATTTTGGGATAGAATGAGGATATCTTTGTGGATAGAGAGGAATGTAACCAACCATATCTGGTTGGTGGTTTGGAACCATGGAATTTTATGACTTTCCATTCAGTTGGGAAGGTCGTAACCCCAACTGACTTTCATATTTTTCAAAGGGCTAGGGCTCAACCACCAAGCAGTGAATCAATTGATCTTTGTGTCTGACCCTCCGTCCTGGAACTGCAAATCATAGATGGTTTAAATTGCGTCCTGACCTACTACCCTCCTGGTAAATATACAAAAAGCTATTGAAAATTGCCATTGATAGTGAGTTTTCCCATTAAAAAAAGGTGATTTTCCATAGTTATGTTAGTTTACCAGAGGGTAAGGATTAGAAAACTAGTATTGTTTCAGGTCCAGTTGTGGCTGATTCCATTCTCATCCACTGGTCCTTTCAATTGTTCCATGCGTAATTAATTAGATCTCTGGTTGGTGTTTTGGAACATGATTTTTTTGACTTTCCATATATATACATATATATATATACATATATATATATAGGGAAGGTCATAATCCTAATTGACGAAGTCATATTTTTCAGAGGGGTAGGTATACCAACCAGAACTCGATTCTGATATCTCGTTGGTGGTTTCACACATTATTTGTTCCCATTGACTTTCATATTTTTCAAGATGGTTAAAACCACCAACCAGATATCATATTGCAACCATTCGCATGGGCTTTATCCCAAAAAACAGCCATGAAATCCACCCTTCTGCCACCGGTCCGGTGAGAGATTCAAATTCACTCAAATACCTTTTTGTGGTTGCTTAAATGCACCTTAGAGTCAAGAATGTGTGCATGTTTGATGCTTAAATCACCATGTTGCTTGCGTAAAATTCACGTCGTTTTCAATTCTTCGTCTCCCAAGTTTCGTCTCAAGATTTATTACTAACATAACATATATTCATAGTGGTTAATAATGATAATTTATTTTAATTTATGGTGATTAATGGTGATACCCTCTGATAAACAAACATAACTACTCGTAGGGAAAATCACTATGTTTAATGGGTAAATCAACGAACTAAATGGCAATTTTCAATAACTATTTTGACATAACCAGAGGGTAATCAACATACATATTCAATAACATTGCTTTATATCATTATCCATGTAGTTTTTTTGTTAAATATCATCTCTATAATATATAGATTTGGGGATACATTTTAAAAAATCCATGTTACCTGCCATAGCTTTGCTAAAAAAAACCAGTGGGTAAGTCCATTTTTCCACCATTTTTCCATCAGTTCCACCATTTTCCGCACTTTGAGTTCCGGGATGTCCAAAAAATTCTGCCCTGCCGAGGTACTCCACGGTGGATGTGAAACTTTGGACCCACGACGCCCCAGGGCTCACGGAGAAGGCCGGGACTGGGCCACCATCCTGGCTGGTGATGACCAATGGGGAGAACAATGGTTAAGAAATGTTAACAATGGTTTGTAATATCTGTAATGGTGAATAATGGTTAATCATAGATAGATAGTGGTCATTGATGGTTATTGAGGGCTATTAATGATTATATTGATCATTTGCGGGTGTTGTTTGTAGGTTATTAACCATCATTTTTGATATCCAGTGATATGGGTTATGCATAGTGATTAACCATCAAACAACATTTGGGTAGAGTTCATGAATGACCACATATGAAATAGTTTTTCAGATATTATGAATATCATCATAATTTGATGTATCATATAACTAGTTAGTTAAGCGACAAGAGTCATTAAGTATCAAAGAAACTGTGGATGTCATAATTATATATAATTACCAATGGGGATTGATGATGGAGCTCTTCAGCCATATCAATGCATTTTTAGGGGCCAGTAAGTATCAAGCAATTTTGGGATATCACAAATGATTGTTGATGATTATATAGGGGTTTATATCAACTCGCGTATTGGGGATTATGAACGAAGGCATACTAGGACTCTTCAATGGGATAGGGATATTTCTCATGACTTTGCTGAACATTCTGAAAAACAGAAAATGCTGAACTGCAAAACATTGAAAACTATGGGGAAAGATGAAACCATGTAGGAACATCCAGCTGTGAAAATATAGGAACATCAATCAACTGGAAATTTTGAAACTATTGGGAAGACGCAATACTGTAGACCGTTTTTGAATAAGATTCAGGATTTGGAAACTTTTTTGGGTGAAACAATGTAACCTGTAGGAAATACGTTTTTTACTTTAAATTGGGATTTGAAAAATAATGTTTTTTTCTTCATGCTTGCACAGTTGCATTTTTACTGATGGCCTATTTGTAGCTGTATGCCCCTGTTGATAGAAGGTCCGCTACGTGTGGTGTTTCACTACCAGAATTGGGTCCGACTGAACTGGGCCAGTGGATAAAGTGCTTCGCCCCACCATTTATATATATATATATATACATATATACATATATATATGTATATGTATATATATATATTATACATATGCAAATATGTTGAATAATTGTTTTTTTTTTTTTTTTTCGAAACCATCCCCAAACGTTTGTTGCGTTGCAAGCATTGGATTGACCAGTGCACACGAATTCATGGCCACAACCCTGCCGGCATGGCATGTTTAGATTGTCAACTTCAAGCTAATAGTTCTTGTGCTGGTGTTTCTCTACCTCCTGGCTCCAAGTGACTGGACCGTGCACATATCAAAATCATATCAACACATATCTGGATTTCCAAATGATGGTTTTCTTTGTTTTGATGCTTACTGTAGTGCTTGGTTCTAAGGCTGGCTGATGTGCGCTTGGATGTTTGAACCCGTTAACTAGTTCGTTATATCCCCCATAAACCATATGACTCATATGTCCATTGTGTAACAAATATTGTTTTGCCATCCATTAACTAATGATATATATATATATATATATACATATATTATACCCCATCAATCCCCCATATGCCATATGATCATTGTTAAATACAATGTCCATACCCTCTGGTAAACTAACATAGCTATTGAAAATGGCACATTTATAGATGGTTTACCTATTAAAAATTGTGATTTTCTATAGCTATGTTAGTTTACCAGAGGGTAAGTCATGTTAAGGGCTAATTCATCGAACTATGTGGGCCATGGCTTCCACATCTATGTCAGTTTACCTTAGGTACCATTGGAAAACCATAGAATGAACTGACATAGAAATCCATAGAACCATAGTTAGAATTCGATGATATTCTATTTTAAATACGATGACCATAGAACCATAGAACCGTAGAACCATTGGAATGAACCAAAATCGGCAGGACTTCACGCTGGCCGCCGAAATGGACAAGATCGCAGGAGGTTCAGGTGATCGTTCTGTTGCTTAAATTCATGGAGGTTTAATGCTACGTAACCATGATTTTATATGTTTTAATATGGGTTTAAGGATACTTGGTACTGAATTATGGGTACCAAGTACCATGACTTTACTAATGTTATTAAGTGTTCTTTGGCCAAGTTGAAACTAATGATTTTAATGGGATAAACATGGATAAACGTATATATTATTAATTATATGATGGATTTAGCCTGCGGTGTCATGAACCATGGCTGGCTGGGACATCCCCCAGCAGAAATTTGGGGATTTTTCGTTGATTTCACCAAGAAAATGCTGGTGGTTTTTGGTGGAATATGCTATTGGGATATTTTACAATATATCAATGTTATTATGTAATATGTTATTGGGATATTTTATAATATATGAATGTTGTTTTGCGACTTTTGAAAATTCTGAGTTATGAAACTTCTTTTCTGACCTGGATTTTTTGATCCTCTACATGCATGGCACCATGTATGTCCACGCTGGGTCAAGGTGAGATAAGGTCGTCAGGTACCAAACTTAGCTGAGTTTGGCACTAGTTGAATTCCTTGGTTTATTGTGTATATATATATATAGCTAGTTAATGGAGTTTATAAACTAACTTGAAACCGAGGCGGCACCAGCTTGCATACTGTTTTTTTTCGTCAAAACTATTTGTATCCTTCTCATTCACATATTCATATACATAGATACATTGATATTATGTGATCTTCACATTCACATTCAGCACAATCACCATTGTCATCATGATGATCATCAGAGTCATGACCCTTCCGCTGATCATGACCAGGAACATGATACAACATACCCCCAACACCACTACTACAGCTACTGATACATTACTGATACTATATAGCGGTAATGAAACTCACCATCAGCAATACCCGCTGGTTATTTAACATAGCCATGGGAAATCACCATTTTTAAGTTCGGTAAGCCATCTATTTCTATGGACCATTTCCCATGGCTATGTTAAACAACCAGAGGGTACCACAGTTGTCCCCTGCTATCCTGCTATGCAGTCGCCAGGCCTAGTGGAATGACGGTGTTTGGAAAGGGTCAGGGGGGCGGCTGTCGGACAGGGGCTGGCCCGCTGTTTCGAGTCATCCAGGCGGAGCTGTGCTTGGAACCAAGCTTACAAGAGACCTCATAAATTGGGCACATCCAAGTCGGAAATCAATGGAAATCATAGAATTATACATGATATATGTGACATTTTGTGAGAATTCGAATATTATATATACATAATCATACATACATGTGTGGGTAAGGGTCCAGGATCAACCACAACTCCCAAAGCCACGCCGGAGTGAAGCTATGCTTGGTCAAACTGATTGGCGCTAGAATGTGCTCAATTCCCGGCCACACGTCCTACCTGTTTTTGCTGACTCCGGCCCACGCGCATTGGAATGTTGGAATGTGACGGAGGGGCTGTGTGTCAAACTGCGAGCTGGAATTTGGGCTATCTGTCGGAAAATGGAAGAGCATCATCGTATTAATTGTAATAGCAATTTTGGTGGATAATTCCATGTTGTTTGGTTGGCTGTTGGAACAACATGCGCTGGGATTGTCTGCAAATCTACAATAGCAGGGATAGCAGGAGCAATGATAGTCTAAGGTTCCTTTCCCGACGTCTGGATGTGGTTTTGATTTCAGCGGCCCAGAGGCCCAAAGGCCTAACGTCTTCCAGACTGGTGTGTTTGTTGATGTTTGACACACTCAAGCTGACCATTTTAAAACACAGCCTGACCAGCAGCTTGTGAAAATGAGTGCCGGCCTGATTTGCAGCATTCCTCTGCAGGGGTTCACCACCTTACATGTGTTTCATCATCTCTAACTGGCATAGGCGCCAAGATGCGGCTCATGTGGATCATGTGGATGGTATACCTTTGGTTATTATTCCCTCTTTTTGATAACGGCAGATGTAAAGATTCTCAACATCTGGTGAGTATGAAGCCCATCCCCATCCACCCCCATTTAATAAACACTCTTTCAGAAACCATGGTAGCAATGGATTGTTTTTATTGGGTTTGCATGCGGGTGGGTCTATTCAGGGGCATAGCATCATTTTGGTTGGGACACGTTGTGTTAGTTGCCTTGTTTGTTTAACTGTTCCGGCTGGGGTGGCAACCAAGAGGATAAAGGCACAGCAGCCATCTTGACAAGTCACTGACAACAATTTGCACTCCAAAGTGATGGCTTACGAAAGAACCAATCCAAGAATCAGCTTCTGTCAGGTGTGTGTGAAAGGTTGGCGTTTGAATTTACCATTTGATGCCGGCTATGACATATGCATATATAGTATAATCGTATGTATGTGTATATATATATATACATATGGGTTTCAAAAGCTTGAATCTTTGTGCAGAGTTGTATAGCATGTGAGAATAAATATTCAACATGGACCCAGATTGCTTGCAGATGCAAGTGGAGGCCCATTTCTGGAGGGTCCGAGGTCATGGGGAGACCTTATTCATTATCCATTTTTTGTGGGGATGTTCCATAAAAAAAAACACATCCAGCTATTGGGGATCCTCCATTACTATATCCCAATTACGATCCATTTACAAAGCTAGTTAACTAACTCCAGGGCCCATCGACGCAGTTTCCTTGGTTATAGCCTTAAAATGGGGATAGCCCGAAATCATCCATTGATAGGGGATACTCCATTTATGGTGAGATTTGTTCAACACCAACCCATTGCAATTGCCCTGGCAGGTTCCGCTCCTACTGCACGCTGGGGTCACACTATGGAGGGCTACGACACGGTGCGACGTTGGATACGGTCACGGTGAGGGCAGTGAATGCCACGTAGGCCTTTGAGGGAAAACAGCAACAGTTTTGGCCCTTACCCTCTGGTAGATTAACATAGACCCTGATAATAGTTTTTTTTGTGGAAACTAATCTTCTAACCCCTATCTGCCAGGGTTTCTCTTGATTTACTCGAGGGTAATAGTTATGAATGGGCTTACAAAATATAGAACCTTAGTTATAGGAGTTATACTTGCATGTATAAATGTTAGTTGGGCCATAACTGAAGGACTGTACCAAATAGTATCTGCACTTTTTATGACTATATAGTCTTTGTTCATGAGATAGGTAAGTTGGTTTATAACCTTTGGCTAACTGAGGTTTATTCACCAACATCATGATCTATCCATCGCTGGGCTAGTGAAGCCAAACCAACAAACATAACTGGGTGGGCCCTTCTTGCAGTTGGTTGGTGACTATCACAACGATCCAATCTTATAGTAGTAGGTAGGAAATATACGTAATCATCCGCCAGCTATTGATCCTACAAATTAGATATGCTCCCAAAACTAGATGCCATGAGATTGATAGTACGATCAGATACAGATACAAGTACAAGTTATATAGTATTATATAGTATCATAGTGAAACAAACATTTTATTTGCCAATAGAATCAAACAGAGTATATGTCCCACTTGGATACGTATATGATCTAGAATCTAGATTTGATTTCTTTCTGATCTGACAGAACTATCCTATATCTCAATATTCCATCCTGGGCGAAACCTTCGTTTTTTGTCAGCACAAATCCCCGTTGTGTGTCCCTGCGGTGCTCCAGGAGCTAGTGGTCTTCGGCGGTATCGCCAGCGAAAGCGAAGCCGCCCTGCTGTCGGACGAGGGCTCGAGGCGGGCGATTTGTGGCGATGGCGGACATACATACATACATACATACATACATACATACATACATACATACATACATACATACATACATACATACATACATACATAGATACATAGATACATAGATACATAGATACATAGATACATAGATACATAGATACATAGATACGTAGATGCGTACCTGCGTACCTGCGTACCTGCATACCTGCATACCTGCATAACCTACCTACCTACCTACCTACCTACCTACCTACCTACGTACCTACGTACCTACGTACCTACGTACGTACGTACGTACGTACGTATATATATATAATTATTATTATTATTATTTATTATTATTATATATATATACATATATACGATCGATTATAAAGATATAATTCCAAACGATTTGGGGGTAAACATGGCACCAGATATAGTGGTGACATCATATTACATAATGGGAATACACCCCTAAGTCATCATTTCTTTGCAGAGATTTCAGGAAATCAGAGTAACAACTCCACAACAAAAACGGTCATTTGACCACTAATAAGTTCACAACGCAACTTGTAGAGGCACCTATTGACCTACTGGACCTGCATGTTCACGATTGAGAACTCCCTTGTGGAGCAGTGCAAGTGATCCAACTGCAAGCCGAGCTTGCCGCCGAGAAAGAGAAGGGCGTCGAGAAAGGTCAGGCTTCAACCAACAAACATGTGGCTTGATCGATAAGTTAGTTGACTTATGATTCTTATGATAGATAAGGTTGTTTATATATAGCATGAGTTGAGTAGAGTTCATTTCATGAATACGTATAATGTGTTGCCATGTGTTGCCCTCCAGTGATGTTCGTTGATTTACAAACCTCAGTTCTCGACTCGAGAGTGAACAGAGACGGGGCACCACCTTGTATAAACCAACCAGTTTTGGGGATATGTTGGGGATATAATATTATTAGCATTTGATCAATCATGGCACTTGAAAGTTCCGTATATACAGTGTATATATATATATATATATATATATATGGTCCCGTGTCCCGTGTTCCCACCCCCATGGGATGGGGGGGGTATGATGCCCCTGTGGTGGTGGTATGTATGTATGTATGTAATGTAATGCAAAGCAATGCAATGCAATGCAATGTAATGTAATGTCATGTCATGTAATGTTATGTATGTATGTATGTAATGTATGTATGTATGTATGCATGGATGTATGTATCTATGTATTTATCTATGTATGTATATTTATATCTATATACATGTTACATGCATTTCTCTATGATAGTGTATGTGTACGTACACACACATATACAATATATGTAAATATGTATATAAACATATGGAGAAACCATCCGATATAAGGACACGTATAGCTTATGTACATATCTTACATACATACATACATGCATGCATGCATGCATGCATGCATACATGCATACATGCATACATGCATGCATGCAGGCATACATACATACATTACCTTACCTTACCTTACCTTGCCTTACCTTACCTTACCTTACCTTACCTTGACATACATACATACATACATACATACATACATACATACATACATACATACATACATACATACATACATACATACATACATACATACATACATACATACATACATACATACATACATACATACATACATACATACACACCCACCAGCAAAACCACCACCACCACCCCACCACACCAACAGGCCACGGGGCGGGGGAACCAGAAGAATCAGACGAGACTGTCCACCCATACCACACACGCAGACAGACATACATACATACATGCATACATACATACATCCATGCATACATACATCCATGCATCCATGCATCCATGCATCCATGCATCCATGCATCCATACATCCATGCATCCATGCATCCATGCATCCATGCATGCATGCATCCATCCATCTATCCATCCATCCATCCATACATACATAGATACATACATAACCACCACTGCAGGCCACAGGGGAGGGGGGGACCAGAAGAACCAGACGATACTGTCCACCCATACCCATTGGTGGGGGGGGCTGACCAACGCTGCACCATATATATATATATATATATATATCGCCGGGATTGTTCCATCAGAAAATACTCTTTAAATATCTAATGATGTAGGACCAAAGCCCTCTGGCTAGGTTGCTTACCAAAAACATATCTTAGTTGGAAAACCTATTTTGGGATGTTGATTTGTGGCTACTGTTATCCTATTCAGGTTATCCCTCAGGCATAAACACACTACATCTCTATATGATTCTTTATGTATATATTCTAAGTGCACCTGGACCCGATCTTAGCATGCTTCAAACTGCAAATAGGGATGGATATGAATGATTTGCATGTATATGACAGTACATCCCAACTTGTAAGAAGCAAAACTAGGGGTAGCCAAAGATATCCAATTGAGCCGAAGCAACAGATGGGAAATCACCAGTGGAATGTTTTTTTTTTAATAGAGGTAACACCATAGTTCATGGGAAAATCGTTGTTTTCGTTGGTTTCCTGTAAATTTTGCCTTAAACCATTGGAATCACGAATTGAGAAGGGGAAACAATGGGAAACACCTTGGACAACTCCACTGAATCCCGGGTAGTCCTGTCCAAGCTGTGGCATGGCAACGATCAAAAATTGGGGTATCGGTATCTGAAGCCACGCCTCGTGACAGGGGTCCAGTGCAGCCCCCCTTTGCGTCTGGAGATCTCAGGGGTGGCATTTCTGGGATCAAGATACAGATAGTACTCGGTGATTTTTATACTGGTGGGGTGACCTGCTGACTTGTAACTGGGATCTAAAGGGCCAGTTTGGGGCCATGGGTGGCTCGACTTGTACAACAGCAATATTTTGTGAATATCATCAGGTTGGTGGTTTGGAAACATGAAATTTCATGACTTTCCCATATATATATATATATATGTGGCAGGGACCTTTTGGTATAATGCGACCGTCCTCCTTTCTGATCCCATTTGTTTCCATACTTGTCTCCTTGTCTGTTCCCAACTTGTCTCCTTATTTCTCTATCTCCATTGCGATTCTTCTCTCTGGGTGCTTTCGGTCAAAGGAATCTCCCCTTGTCTCCCGTTCCTCACTTCTCTCTCCATTGCTCAGTGTTCTTCGTTCTGGTGGCTTTGGGACAGGACTCAAGTCCCATCTGTTTTCGTACTCGTCTCTCTACTTCACTCTCACATGTGGCTGTTCTCTCTGGGTGCTTCCGGGGCACAGTATGCTCCTTGTCCTCTGTCTGTCTATGTGCTTGTCCCCCTTGTTCTCTCCAACTCATGCCCTTACTTCTCTCTCTCTCTCTTGCTGTTCTTCTCTCTAGGTGCTTATTTGGACACATGATTCTCTCCGGTTCCTCACTTGCCCTTTCTTGTTCCCTCCAACGTGTATCCTTAATCCCCTCCCCATTGCTGCTGCTGGGGGAAGAATGGATTTCCTGGCCTCTTGTGTTTCTCCCTGCCTTTTTTCCTTTGTTCAGGTCACATTCCCTTACCCTCAGTCTCTACCACGTGTTACCCTACTTACCTTCCTACTTGTCTCCAACTTGTCTCCTTATCCTCTCTCCACTACCGTGCTTCTTTCCAGGTCTCCGGCATTTGGGACGGAGAGGAGAGTTTTTCTCCTCTTTCCTTTCTTTCCTTCCTTGTCCCTGTAGTCTTTCCCAGCGCTTTCTTCACTTCTCTCCTCATTCCTGTTGTTCTCGCTTTTGGGACCCAAGATTCCCCTTGTCTCCCATGTGTTCCCATCTGTGTCCTTCTTCAGCCAATTTTTTCCTACTTGCTGTTTTGTCTAGGCTTTAGGACCTCTTCATTTCTTTTTGTCCCTCCCTGTTACTGTTCTTCTTCCTGGGTGCTTCTGGGCACAGGATACTCTTCGTGGTGCTCGATGGCAAAGGATTCTTCTTGCCTCCCATTTGTTTCCATACTTGTCTCCTTGTCTGTTCCCAACTTGTCTCCTTACTTCTCTATCTCCATTGCGATTCTTCTCTCTGGGTGCTTTCGGTCAAAGGAATCTCCTTGTCTCCCGTTCCTCACTTCTCTCTCCATTGCTCAGTGTTCTTCGTTCTGGTGGCTTTGGGGACAGAACTCAAGTCCCATCTGTTTTCGTACTCGTCTCTCTACTTCACTCTCACATGTGGCTGTTCTCTCTGGGTGCTTCCGGGGCACAGTATGCTCCTTGTCCTCTGTCTGTCTCCGTGCTTGTCCCCCTTGTTCTCTCCAACTCGTGCCCTTACTTCTCTCTCTCTCTCTTGCTGTTCTTCTCTCTAGGTGCTTATTTGGACACATGATTCTCTCC
Source organism: Cladocopium goreaui (assembly GCA_947184155.2). Taxonomy (NCBI): domain Eukaryota; class Dinophyceae; order Suessiales; family Symbiodiniaceae; genus Cladocopium; species Cladocopium goreaui. Next base: position 202,337 of record CAMXCT020006790.1, on the reverse strand, counting down.
GGTTCCTCACTTGCCCTTTCTTGTTCCCTCCAACGTGTATCCTTAATTCCCTCCTCATTGCTGCTGCTGCTGCTTGGAGAAGAATGGATTTCCTGGCCTCTTGTGTTTCTCCTTAACTTTTCTTCCTTTGTTCAGGTCACATTCCCTTACCCTCGGTCTCTACCACATGTTGCCCTACTTACCTTCCTACTTGTCTCCAACTTGTCTCCTTATTCTCTCTCCACTACCGCGCTTCTTTCCAGGTCTCCGGCATTTGGGAGGGAGAGGATAGTTTTTCTCCTCTTTCCTTTCTTTCCTTCCTTGTCCCTGTAGTCTTTCCCAGCGCTTTCTTCACTTCTCTCCTCATTCCTGTTGTTCTCGCTTTTGGGACCCAAGATTCCCCTTGTCTCCCATGTGTTCCCATCTGTGTCCTTATTCAGCCAATTTTTTCCTACTTGCTGTGTGGTCTAGGCTTTAGGACCTTCAGGTGGTTTTGGGGGCCATAAACATTACCGAGTCCCTCATTCGTGTCCCTTCCGTCACCGCCTTCTTGCAGTCTCCTCTCTTCATTTCTTTTTGTCCCTCACTGTTACTGTTCTTCTTCCTGGGTGCTTCTGGGCACAGGATACTCTTCGTGGTGCTCGATGGCAAAGGATTCTTCTTGCCTCCCATTTGTTTCCATACTTGTCTCCTTGTCTGTTCCCAACTTGTCTCCTTACTTCTCTATCTCCATTGCGATTCTTCTCTCTGGGTGCTTTCGGTCAAAGGAATCTCCTTGTCTCCCGTTCCTCACTTCTCTCTCCATTGCTCAGTGTTCTTCGTTCTGGTGGCTTTGGGGACAGGACTCAAGTCCCATCTGTTTTCGTACTCGTCTCTCTACTTCACTCTCACATGTGGCTGTTCTCTCTGGGTGCTTCCGGGGCACAGTATGCTCCTTGTCCTCTGTCTGTCTCCGTGCTTGTCCCCCTTGTTCTCTCCAACTCGTGCCCTTACTTCTCTCTCTCTCTCTCTCTCTCTCTCTCTCTCTCTCTTGCTGTTCTTCTCTCTAGGTGCTTATTTGGACACATGATTCTCTCTGGTTCCTCACTTGTCCTCCCTTGTCCTCCCTTGTTCCCTCCAACGTGTATCCTTAATTCCCTCCTCATTGCTGCTGCTGCTTGGGAAAGAACGGATTTCCTGGCCTCTTGTGTTTCTCCTTAACTTTTCTTCCTTTGTTCAGGTCACATTCCCTTACCCTCGGTCTCTACCACATGTTACCCTACTTACCTTCCTACGTGTCTCCAACTTGTCTCCGTATTCTCTCTCCACTACCGTGCTTCTTTCCAGGTCTCCAGCATTTGGGAGGGAGAGGATAGTTTTTCTCCTCTTTCCTTTCTTTCTTTCCTTGTCCCTGTGGTCTTTCCCAGCGCTTTCTTCACTTCTTTCCTCATTCCTGTTGTTCTCGCTTTTGGGACCCAAGATTCCCCTTGTCTCCCATGTGTTCCCATCTGTGTCCTTCTTCAGCCAATTTTTTCCTACTTGCTGTTTTGTCTAGGCTTTAGGACCTCTTCATTTCTTTTTGTCCCTCCCTGTTACTGTTCTTCTTCCTGGGTGCTTCTGGGCACAGGATACTCTTCGTGGTGCTCGATGGCAAAGGATTCTTCTTGCCTCCCATTTGTTTCCATACTTGTCTCCTTGTCTGTTCCCAACTTGTTTCTTTATTTTTCTATCTCCATTGCGATTCTTCTCTCCGGGTGCTTTCGGTCAAAGGAATCTCCTTGTCTCCTGTTCCTCACTTCTCTCTCCATTGCTCAGTGTTCTTCTTCTGGTGGCTTTGGGGACAGGACTCAAGTCCCATCTGTTTTCGCACTCGTCTCTCTACTTCCCGCTCACATGTGGCTGTTCTCTCTGGGTGCTTCCGGGGCACAGTCTGCTCCTTGTCCTCTGTCTGTCTCCGTGCTTGTCCCCCTTGTTCTCTCCAACTCGTGCCCTTTCTTCTCTCTTTCTCTCTCTCTCTCTCTCTCTCTCTCTCGCTGTTCGTCTCTCTAGGTGCTTATTTGGACACATGATTCTCTCCGGTTCCTCAATTGCCCTTCCTTGTTCGCTCCAACGTGTATCCTTAATTTCCTCCTCATTGCTGCTGCTGCTTGGAGAAGAATGGATTTCCTGGCCTCTTGTGTTTCTCCTTAACTTTTCTTCCTTTGTTCAGGTCACATTCCCTTACCCTCGGTCTCTACCACATGTTACCCTGCTTACCTTCCTACTTGTCTCCAACTTGTCTCCTTATTCTCTCTCCACTACCGTGCTTCTTTCCAGGTCTCCGGCATTTGGGACGGAGAGGATAGTTTTTCTCCTCTTTCCTTTCTTTCCTTCCTTGTCCCTGTGGTCTTTCCCAGCGCTTTCTTCACTTCTCTCCTCATTCCTGTTGTTCTCGCTTTTGGGACCGAAGATTCCCCTTGTCTCCCATGTGTTCCCATCTGTGTCCTTATTCAGCCAGTTTTTTCCTACTTGCTGTGTGGTCTAGGCTTTCGGACCTTCAGGTGCTTTGGGGCCATAAACATTACCGAGTCCCTCATTTGTGTCCCTTCCGTCACCGCCTTGTTGCAGTCTCCTCTCTTCATTTCTTTTTGTCCCTCCCTGCTACTGTTCTTCTTCCTGGGTGCTTCTGGGCACAGGATACTCTTCATGACTCTTCGTGGTTGCTCGATGGCGAAGGATTCTTCTTGCCTCCCATTTGTTTCCATACTTGTCTCCTTGTCTGTTCCCAACTTGTCTCCTTATTTCTCTATCAAAAAAAAATATGTATTCACTTTTTTTTTTGAATTTTTTGAATTCAAAAAATTCAAAAAATTCAAAAAAAAATGAAAGTCCCAAAAAGAAAGAAATGGAATTCAAAAAATTCAAAAAATTCAAAAAAAATATGTATTCATTTTTTTTTTGAATTTTTTGAATTTTTTGAATTCCATTTCTTTCTTTTTGGGACTTTCATTTTTTTTTTTTGAATTTTTTGAATTTTTTGAATTCAAAAAATTCAAAAAAAATTATGTATTCACTTTTTTTTTGATTTTTTTGAATTTTTTGAATTCAACAAATTCAAAAAATTCAAAAAATTCAAAAACAAAATGAAAGTCCCAAAAAGAAAGAAATGGAATTCAAAAAATTCAAAAAATTCAAAAAAAATATGTATTCATTTTTTTTTTGAATTTTTTGAATTTTTTGAATTCCATTTCTTTCTTTTTGGTATATAGATTAACTAGTAGGGATTCTCCAGAAAGAGGTATAATTTCAATAAAATCCTTTCGACATGCAAACGTTCAAATAGTACATAAAGGTCCATCGTACATATATATATAGGGAATAATCCCAAATGGCGAACTCCATCATTTTTCAGAGGGGTAGGTATACCACCAACCAGTATAGGAATTGAACATGGTCCATTTATAGAGTTTTGGCCCTTAGTTATTTAATGATATATAATGATATATAATCAAATATAATGAGATATAATGATATATAATGATATATATAATGATATATAATGATATATAATGATATATAATGATATATAATGATATATAATGGTATATAATGATACGTATATATATATATTAGATGAGCTTACAATGATATATATATATATAATGATATATATATATAATCTTCGCATACCTTAGTTACAGTATACTGTAGGAGTTATAATTCCATTTAAAACTGTTAAGGGCCATAACTGTAGATGATTTATGGTGATTTACCAATCTACCTATTAAACCGTAATATGTTCATATATGTTCCACAACTAATTATGTTAAATAACCAGGTTGGGTAGTCCCCAGAAGAATGCTGAACATAGTCCCCAACTATGGAATATACATAGAATTGAACCATGTTGCTATATCTATGATTATTTAGTTTGCCCAACCATTATGAACGGTTGTGGATATTACATATGCAGTACAATATACCATCTGGTGTCATCAAGCTTGGCTGACTGGACACCCCCTATAAATGGTGTTTCCATAGGAAAATCAGCTATAAATTAGGGATTGTCCATTGCCATGTTTGATTACCGGAGGGTAACTCACTGAAAACGAAAAAGCTGGAAATTCATAGGGCAATGTCATCGGGCAGCCTGCACTTTTCGGCATCTTTTCTGCGGCTGCTATACCAAATATGGGGAAACTCTTCCCTACCAACCATTATTCTAGTCAAATTTGGCGAGAGCAACATACCAAAACTATGTTAAATGTGAACTCCCTCAACAAATCATCAACAAACCGGGGCACACACACACACACGTATGATTTTGTCCCGGCAACCCTGAGGAAATTACTGGGAATTAACCAGGTACTTCACTGAAGAAATACATATATTGCACATATATATATATATATATATATACATGTATAATATTTACATCCAACAAAACAGTAGTACAAAGTACAAATACTTTCCTATTTGGAGCTTACTGCATATATATATATATATTATACATATATTCAAAGACTAAAGGGTTCCTCATGACTTCTTAAGCGCCTTAAGCGCATCTCACTACTACGGTCCGACAAACCCACAGATCTTGATCATCATGTTTACCGTAGGGTAAACTAACAGTTCGATTTGGAGAAAAAACACCATTTATAGATCATTGTCACGGAAAGCCATGGGGTTTTCCACATCTTTTCTGTTAGTTTACCCTAGGGGCCCTAGGGTCATCCCAATTCGCCCGGCTGGGCGGGCTTTTGTCTGAGCATTGGGCACCCCTAAATGCACCGGTTGATCATAATTTTCCCCATGAAAGCGGCCATTTGGGGAGAATTGTACCCCATTGTCAGTCACACTGATACTTTGCCAGTATGTCTCACATCAAGAACTATCATTGAACAATCTCAGTGCACAAAGACTTTGATATCAAAATAACCAACTTTTTTTTTGCATCCGTGATCTCTACGTTGCTCGAAATCCAAATAAGTGTAGACATTAAAGATGAATTAACATGTGTTATATCAACATATATCAACAATATGGGGATAAAAGGTGGATACAATTTATCAATAATGGCTGGTTGATGATTAGTCCGGGGATTATAATACCCAACATTTTGGGGAATGTCACAATTCATGCATTGGGAATCCCCATCAACAATATGATTGATTCGATAAAAAATAAATTACAGTAGTGGTTCTTGGTTCTATTCACGTGTTTCTTGCTGACAGCCTTTTTTGTAAGTAGTTCTTTGAAGCAAAACCAATGCTAAGGTTATACGCGTGACTGGATATGATTTAGAAATTTAATGGGGTACCCTCCTACAAACGTAAATACAAGAAGATGTGGAAGACCCAGCATGCATCTAGATCATGTTTCCACTTGTTATCAGGTTGCATGTCCGGTTGCGGCCGTAGCGTTGGCTCAATTTCACGTCAGCCCACAACGGGTGACGCGTGACGCGTGACGTTGCAGTTGCATTTTTGCAGCATGTGTGGCTTGGAGAGCATGGGGAGAAAACTGTTTGGTGTTACCAATTATCGCGATATTAGTAACATGTTAGGACAAGCTCAGTTCCGACAGCTATGAAGTTATGAGTTGTTTTCTTGGCCTATAAATGCAAATATTTACATACATACATACATACATACATACATACATACATACATACATACATACATACATACATACATACATACATACATACATACATACATACATACATACATACATACATACATACATACATACATACATACATACATACACACATACATACATACATACATACATACATACATACATACATACATACATACATACATACATACATACATACATACATACATACATACATACATACATACATACATACATACATACATACATACATACATACATACATACATACATACATACATAGTCACATTTATAATCATATATATATATATATTCTGTATATATATATATATATATTATATAATATTATATCCAGGTAGGATTTTGTTTTTGTTGGTTTCCAGTGGATCAAATATTAGCCATGATGTGGGATCATATATTCAATCCCTTGTTTTAAGGATAATGGAGCATTCACCATATGTCAACTGGCCACAAGGTTGATGGATGTTCATGTGTGCTATGTATAAATATATATTATATATATACACTGACATGTATGTATATTATATACAATGATCTTTCCAGATGCATTTTGTAGATTTTCCTCACCGAGGTGTTGATTCACTTGGGCAAAAGAAACTCACTGAGTACCTTCCACTGCTTGCCATAGCAGTGACCAGTTAAAAGGAACAAAATCAAGTCAACATCCTTTGCGCTTTCAAGAACCATGTGAGCGTCTGGCGTATGAATGACGTAAATCCAATGCTGTGAGCCATTTTCAACTGGGTGTGTATTAAATACCATGTGATATAGTGTAATAGTAATACTGGGTTGTATCCAGTAATAGTTAAATACCATCTTAAGAACTGGTTAAGTATACCCATCAACTGTATACCCTGAGTAATGGTACGGTTTTTCAAATGGCTGGCGGGAGTCTCGGTGCGAATCCGGCTGGTAGAAGGACTACAACCAGAACGAAGGGTGAGGTTCGTGAGGTTGTGCCTTTTTGTGGGCCGTTAAAATGGTGCAACATTTGGTCTGAGAATGCGGCCGGGATCCTGGACTGATAAACATGTGCTCACCTAAAGAATCTAAAGATTTGCGGGACTTGTCACTTGTCGTGGATGAGCAGCTACTTGCGGGACTTTGCTGATGGAGACCTGACCCGCGTGGTGGTTGCCAAGTACCAGGAGGTGGGTGCCTCCCGGAAGGACGAGTGGATTTCGGCAAATCCAGTTCCACCAACAAGGTCGGGGGCTCTTTGGCCGCCATAGGGTTTCTGCGTCGCACGAGAAAGTGTCTGGTCATTGCTCTGGATTTTTGCTTTGTTTTCTTTTCAAGTTTGGGGGGCCCAGCGTGGTTTAACTCATGGTTGTGTCTTGCTTTGGTTTTCGCGATGACGTATGATTTCTGTCTCAAGCATCACTCTCAACTGTACATGCTGCGATTTGTGGACCGAAGTGGCTGCAATGGTGCATCAACATAGGGCAAGAACGGGTGCTGCGTCCACGCCGCGTAGGGAACCGCGTTGTTTTACTCCTGCGTTAACATGAAGATTGCGGGACGACCCGTTGTTTTTGAGCCACTTCAATGACCTTTTGGAAGTAAGCTTGCTGCTTGAATCAGCTAGCATCTTCAAGGTGGACACATTTCCCCTTAAATGCAATCAGTTAACATTAGTTAACATAGTTAGCCAAAAGAGAGGGCTCCAATACCATCAAACATGGCATAGCTGCTTCTCAAGGCCTGGAATTGGGTCCACCAAAAAAAACGACTGCACCACGACGTCACTTGAAATGATGTTTACATAGTGAGGGCATGCAAGGGTAACTATCCCAAAATTACGAATGATTTCTGCGACTTGATTTCGAATTTAGCCAGATGGATGTTAACCACTGTAACCACTGATTTGATTACAGTTGATCCCTTTCACCCCAAACGTGGCCCTGGTATAGCAGATCTGCTCGGTTTGCATTCAACATCTATAGCTGGTTGGTGGTTTGGAACATAATTTCTATTTTTCCATTCAGTTGGGAATTTCATCCCAACTAACGAACTCATATTTTTCAGAGGGGTAGGTTGAAACCACCAACCAGATAGGGTATTTCTTTGGATCAAGGGGTAGGATTAGCCTCTGGTTAACTAACATAACTATGGAAAATCACCATGCTTAATGGGAAAACTCACTATAAATGGCCATTTTCAATAGCTTTTTGTATGTTTCCCAGAGGGTACCACTAGGAAGATCTGGGATGATTCCCAGTTGGTACTTAGGTTTGTGGCTACTCAGCCTGCTGGCCACATTCGTGGCCGTCGAGGGCGGTGACACATGTCAACAGGGCTTCCTGTACAAGGCGCCACAACGCAGCGGCTGAATTGTGAAATGTGTGAATTATGGTAGTATAACATGGTATGATCCCATCTTCCTAATATCAAAATATATTTAACACCCCATATGTTTTCCAAATCTGTATTTTTATATACTTTTAGCCCCTAAACCATGGGGACTCTGGTGCTTAGTATTTGAGGGAAGGAGTTCATCATCATCCACTGGAGAGTGATTTGATGTGTACAATGAGGGCGTCCCAGTGATATGTTTACAATGTGACCCCCCAGGCTGTGTTTGTTGATTTACAAAGCCATCGAATTATACTGGCTATACTCATATCGGCCCCAAAAAAGTTTTAGCGTAGTTAGAAACCAATTGAGCAGTAGGGGGCCACCTTGAAGTATATTGTTTTATATGTAATAGGTAGGATAATAGTAATTCATTCAGCGTAAAGTCATTCTTGTGATTTAAGCATTATATGGTGGTGTAGTTGGATATGATGGGGATGGAACTAGTAACTAGTGGGGATTTTAGTGGACTTTTATGTTGATTATTCATTATTGATCCTTCGAAAGCATGATCAAAAAGCTGCAAGGCGTTCAAATAACCCCCAGTAGTTGTAGATTGAAACCCACACAGATATGTTCATCATGACCTGAATGTGACAAAAACTGGAATGATGCCTAGATCGCGGGAAATCATCCTCATAGCTGGCCCAACATGTAGTTTGAGTTGCACAGCACGGCAATTGTTCAGTCCAAAAAGGACTATGTAGTCAATGTAGTCTAACCCATCTATTAATACTGGTTGGTGGTTTCAAACATTTTTTCTTTTCCATAATATATGGGATAATCATCCCAACTGACTTTCATATTTTTCAGAGGTGTAGCTACACCACAAACCAGAATAAGTCTTGCACCTGTTCTACGCTACTGCTACATTTCCAGCACTGCTCTGGAGAGATGGTCTTCTTCGAGGAGCAGTTTTCCTCACAAACATGTAGCATCCCCTTCTTTCAAAAAACAACTTTTTAAAGTTGGTGGTTGCTATGAGCTATTGCAGAACATCTTAGGAAAAAACAACTCCCTTTGAAGGTTGAACTGTTTATAAAAACAAGTATTGATGTGTCCCTTTTTTATGATGGACATATGTCCTCAAACAGATACATGTTATTTTGAAGAATAATACTTGACTTAAAGCTGCAGTCATTTGTTTAAGCAACAGAAACAATATTATTGCATAATATGAAGTCGATACTGTTGCAAACTATGAAATGTGTCCAAAGAACTAACACTCCCTTCCAAGCTCAGCTCTTATCTATGTTTGAAGGTAACACCATTGTTCTATAGGAGAATAATGTCACACTCCTTTCCAAAAAAAACAACGATCCTGTATTTGGCAAGTAGCACCATTTCTTTGAAAAGTCCTTGTCCTTTCATTTGGAAATGCACCCCATTCATTTGAAGGAAACGCTGCACTAACCACACACATGTCTCGGTTGTCCTTTATGTTTGAACGTAACACCAATTTGTTTAAAAGAATGTGATGCTCCTTTTAAAGAAGCCTAATTGCCTTCTATTTGGGTTCAGGAACACCTGTGAATGGGAAGGAAACGTTTCACACACAAAGTGCACGTCCCTAAAGGCCTCATCCAATGAAAAAATGCACATCCCCAAATACGGCGCATGTTTATCATACAAGCATTGTTTTAAAGTAATGACGTGTAAGAGTTACATTTGATAAATACATGATGCCTTAGAAGCAAGATGAATCAGATTTGGATTAATCCAGAATTAATCTGGATTTGTCCTAAGGATCAAAACATCGAAAAAACAAACAATGTTTTGGGGACTACTTGGATCTAGCATGATCTAGCCATGTTCAGACTAGTCTGGAACACATTTTTTTTTGAAATTTCACCCTATTTAAGCTGTATTTCCCATAGAAAAGGCTTGTGCATGGGCAACAGAAAACCAATATTACTTCAGATCATGTAATACATTGACCAAAAACATGAATATATATATATATATAATATATATATATACAAACAATTGGTGATTTCAACGCTGGCAACAACCCTTTCGATTCTGTAAATAACATATATAGTACTTTATATAATTACAGTTTATTTAAATATGATTCATGTACACATATACACATTATTTTTATGTATGATAAATACATATATATATATACACATGTGACTTACACATGTGTTTTATTTGCTGATATTGCACTCAAGCCTGTCGGGCCACAAATGAATCTTCCCGCTCTTCGCCAGGAACGAGGTATTCCCACCATGACCAATTTGCCCAATTCAGAGGTATGCCAACAGCAACTTGGATCCACAGAAAATGGGGGATTGAAGCAGCAAAAGTATTGATTCTATAGAGATAAATGTAATATGATATAATCTGTGTATATATATATGTATTTACATATGAGTATGTGTATATATAGATGGGGATATATATTTTTTTATTCCCATATTGGGAGGAATACATATCAACCAACTCTTTAAGATCATTCTTTGGTACTTTTGACTGATAACCGTATATGTGGTATGACCATTAACAATACGTTTATGTTATCTATATAAGTTGGTTTAATGCACACAGCACTCACTAATTCAAATTTTGGGTTTGTGGTAGGTATTTCGAACTGTTGGGTGCCTGGGCTTACCAACAGGCCATCACAGTGGGGCACCGTAGTTTCTAAAAAACAGCACCCCCCAAATCACAAACTGGATTATACTGTACTCTTTGGATCCCTTTGGTAAACTAATAGAGTAGCTCACATCAATAGCTCCGGAAAATGGACTCGTTTATAGATGATGTGCCTACTATAAATGATGAGTTTCCATAGTTCTGTTAGTTTACTGGAGGGCATCCTTTAGTTCATTGATGGTACTGTACATTGATGGTAGATCCGCCATATGAGAAAAACATGCATATGTTTTATTGTTAAAACCCTCTGAAGCAAATCCAAGTCATGCCATTTTAGCTAGATATAGAAAACCCAACCAAGAATGTTGATGAGTTTCTGTCAACCATGGTTTTCCAGATGTTCAGCGAAAATTTGTTGGTTGCCATCCCACAGACAGGGAGGAACCTGCACCATATCGTGTAATTAATATGGTTATGCCTGAGAAGACATGTAATTTGTTCGTGAGAAAGTTAGAAAAGTGCAATTTCTTTCAACCCATTGATCTTCTGGGCGCAAGTAGAGCCTGAGTTGTAAAATGTTGTAAATTTATGCTGATTAAAAAACGAAAGGGGTGGGTACATGTCTCAGGGTTTTCTTCATTTGGGCCCGTGACAGAGGAGATACAAACGGTCCACCCAAAGCGGACACAAAAAATGCGGTCTACTTGTTGGTATTGTGACTAACCAGCTAGTTCTTTTTCAGTCACTAAGAATTGGTGACAAGCCCAATAAAACTCAGTTTCGTTTCTCCGGGGTATCTCCTTGAATTATGAGGGGTAGATATTAGGATCATCCTACTTCTAATTGCTTAGTATTGCCATTGATCAGCCATTTATCAGACATGTATCAGCCATGTGGAGGTTTCCTAAAATGGGGGTACCCCTGGATCATCTATTTTCGTTTGGGATTTTCCATTAACCATCCAGCTATGGGGTTACCCTACGGAAAACTTCCATTTATGGGAGCCTTTTTTCTTGGGAGCCGCTCGGTTCTCCGGGTCCCCATGGCGATACGACCTAAGGGCGTGCAGCAAAAACAAGTACTGCTCGCATTTCAGCTATGATTTGGGATACTTGGATGAACGGTTCATGCTGTGCAAAATTGGGATGTGAAAGATGGCTGAAAACCATACAAAAAAGCAACAGAAATTGGTCGTAAATCTTAAACGGGATAGGTTCTGGAGATATATTCTGGAGATATGTTCTGGGACTAGCTATTCACTAAACTGTACTACGGTGGTGGTTCAGATTGGAATGGCAAACTTGGGTGGAAAATTCACTCACATAATTTAATAAAGTGGTTTATGGTGGTGGTATCAAACTCGTTTGGTTTTGAATCCAGCCTTTAAATGGGCACCATCTTGGGGCTACTTCTGGGGATCGAAAGCCATCAAAGTTCTGGGGATACCTGGTAAATCACCCTTTAGGAGCTAAGAAATTCATGCTGTGGCACGAGTTTTTCATTGGCCATGAATTGCGCAATGTCACACTGAACAAAATCATGGGATGTTCTTCTTTAAACACGAAGTGTTGCGCCTTTTTGGACAACATGTTGATAACATCCACACCTGCTCTGCCCACAGCATGAGCCCTGCAAAGTTCTTGCTCCCCACGATGCGGATTGACAGCACAGATATGTTACTGGGTTTAATACATCATTCCGAATCATTCCGCCTAGTTTTAATTTGGCTTCAACCCCCACTCAACTTAAAATAATTATACATAGATATATCATGATATATCTAATCTAAGATATATCTAAGTTTAGCCACAGTGAACCTAGTTATAAACAAAGATAGCTTCAATTGTGGACACCGCTGAAACGTCGATTGGCCCACAGCAAGCCAGCGTGCTGTTTTCGGACTTCCGGCGGAAGGGGCATCATCTCTGATTACTTCAGGTTGATGAATCGCTACAATTCACCTTTCAAACATGTTGTATATACATGAATGTGAATTTATTCATTTGTATCATGTGTTCAAAAAGTCACCGTTCAAAAATGATATATATATATATATAGATAGATGTACAGATAATTTTCCCATAATTATTCCCATTACTGTACAATCTCCATGTATGGGGGATTTCAAACTGTGCCACGTTTCATTGCCGGAGGGTACATGCATGGCTCATGAGCCCAGCAAATCGTCTACGGGAAAAGAAGGGTAGCCGTGTTGTGACCGGTAACCGATTTCCGTACCAGGATTAACTTTCTTTGTTTATTTTGGATTGCTAAATCATCATTTCTACGCCTGCAATCACTGCAATCCCTTTTCTTGGTTGCTTATCCCATCTCGATAGCTTACGTCACCATTTCTCAACATCCTTTAGCCTCCAAGTTTGCTTTGACATATACCAACCAAATCTGAAGAGTGAACTGAAATCTCAAGGTTGGTTGGCTAACCACCATTTCCATGATTTTACTAAGCACCTTATATTTGGTTGTCACTTGATTGAATCAAGTGCAATCCATGCGTTTGAATCTGGCGCCCAGCAGTGAGCAAAGTTGGTTTACAACTCATAACATCATATAACAGAATATAACATTATATAGCTGAGCTAGGACCAGCTAGGATTTATAGTAGATATGATCTATACCCTTTGGTAAATTGTCATAGTCATACCTATTGAACATCACCCCTTTAAATAGGTAAATCATCGAAGTCAAATATGCCATTCATACCATAGCTATCTTAAAATTTCCGGAGGGTAGTCAATGAGGTCAAGTTATCCAAGTTATAGCTGGCCGCCACATCGTTCTGATGGACTCATGCAGCTGACAGGAGATTGTTGGTTCCTGAAAGCCGCTTCGGGACTTAAAGAGAAGGCTACAGCAATCTCAGGCGCGCTGGCTTTGGGCTTGGTGGAATTAACGAGAAGTGGAATACACCATCTCCAACTGGGGTCTAACAATTACCCTCTGGGAATTTAACATAGCCATGGAACATGATCCATTTATAGATGGTTTACCTGTTTACCTATTAAAAATGGTGATTTTCCATGGCTATAACCAGAGGGTAATTCTTACAACTTAGGTGAAATATATGATGATTCATAAGCCCATAAAAATAACTTAAGAGCCATAAGTGTAGGAAACCACGTTTCATGTTGAAGCCACCAAGCTGTTGCACCAACTGTGAGTTTTTGGGCAAGTTGTGGCCATGGGGACAGTGTTGATAAACAATAAATGCCAGTGTCAACAGTTGGATTATATATATATATAGTATTCTATATGATTATCTATGAGTATCTTTGAACATACATGATTATCTCTGAGTATACATGATTTTACATGATTATATTTAATTCTACATAATTACATAATGTATTGGAGGGATGATCATCAATGTATTTTCCATAGGGGTTATATGTTTGGATTCCCATCAACTGACACGATGGATGACCTGGGTCCCATAAATCCCAGCTGCTGGGCCAATTCATTGATTAAAACGGGCATGGATAGTGGAACAATAGTGGAAAATGCTAAACAAACATCATGGGAATGTAGTGGGATATACATATATATATTTATCCATATCTATCCAAACATCATGGACTCATCACGGTATTTCACGTGATATTCGACAACTGTCTACCCAACTCGCGGGAGTGTGCCACGCTTTGGAATCACAACTAGGGATCAGGCTAGATGTATCAAACTAGCAACATTTTGGGTTTCCATAGTCATGGGGGTATCCCAAAATGTGTGGTTTATCATGGAAAATCATGGAAGATCATATGACAACTGGGGTTTATTTCATGGAACATTCTACTAATATGGAGGTTTATAATGGAAAATCCATATTAAACACATTATATAATGTATTTCCATAATGGAAAATCCTATTACAATATTTGTATGGCTCATGGGGGGCTTGGAAACCCAATTATAGCTGGGGGGTCCCTCTGAGATGCAAAAAGGGGTATCCTAACCCAAAAAGGATGGATGATCTGGAACGGAAAACCTGGAAAAAAGACCTGATGGAACCATCCATCCTAAAAAATGAGGTAAGCATGATTTGTGGTTTCTAATGATTCTAATGGTTTCAAAATGGCCAATCCCATTGAAACGGATTGAAAATCTTATTAGACAAGGATGATTTGGGGGTACCCCTATTCCCGACACCAAGTTATTTGTGGCCAGCTGGACCAGTGACATCAACGAACCGTAGCCCCATTTTCACTGGCATTAACGTCAAATTTGGGAGGGGATGGGAGGAGTCTAATTTTTGTGTTACATAATAATGTACATATACGTGTATATAATTATATGTAATTATATATAATTATATGTATAGTATGTATATAATTATATATAGAGGGATTTCTGAAGAGATAGACAAGATTTCAATCAAGGATTACATCGTTATTTGATAAGAATATCCCAACTGCACCTCCTAGTCGTCACCATGGATTCCATGGATGATGGTTCACCGGTGCTCCCTTCAGGCGACAAGTATTGTGCAAGTTCCAAGGAGACTTGGCCTGGCAGCTACGGGTGCTAGGTCAGAATCGCTTTGGCTGGAGTAACTTAGGTATATTTTATGGATGGGTTTAGTGTAGATACCCTCTGGTAAACATACAAACAGCTATTGAACATGGCCATAGAAATAGTGTGTTTTCCCATTAAAAATTATGATTTTCCATAGTTATGTTAGTTTACCAGAGGGTATATCATGATATATTGAACATAGTTAATGTTTACAATTCAACAAACATTTCTTTTCGGGGGCATCACAATGTAGCCAGTAGGTTAAACCATGTCCGGAGACTTGGGGATGGGGCAAGCCAGTGGGATGATTTACAAGGTGTCATAAGGTGGACTGCCCAAGCTTTTTCTTTTTTAGAATATGGAGATAGCCTCTGATAACCTCATTTTGGAGGATTCTTTGGGCTTTGAATTTAAGTAAACATCAAAAACACCAAGGTGGTTTCAACCATGTTCCCTTTGGGATGATGTCATCCCAAATGCCACAATGATCAGTTGAGTTTTTTCTTCCCCACATCTTTATGTGGGATTCTTGTTCTTGATTCTGTATCCCGCTCCTCCACCGCCTCCGCCGCCTCCTCCGCCTCCTCCGCCTCCTCTTGTCACGCACTCTCTTTCACACTCAACTTCGTCACACACCATCTTTCACACGCACAACTTTGTCACACACGCACAACTTTGTCACGCATACCTTTGTCACAGACCGTCTTTTAACAAAAACTTTGTCACACATTCTCTTTCACACACAACTTGCTCACACACACACACACACACACGCACACAACTTTGTCACACACCATCTTTTCCACACAACTTTGTTACACACCATCTTTCGACACAACTTTGTCACACACCATCTGACAGGCGTGGCACTTGGCGACATCCACCTTCTTCGCTTGGTGTGGCGGGTTTGGCACTTGGTGACATCCACGCCGCAAGTGAGTCCATCTCTCTCAAATACGACTTTCTTACAAGCAACTTTGTCACGCACAATCTTTCACATCTCTCTCTCTCTCTCACATTGCAACTTTATTGCGCACAACTTTGTCACACACACACACAACTCTTTCGCACACAACTTTTTCTCATACATCTCTCTCACACACAACTTTGTCACCCACAACTTTGTCACACACAATCTTTCACACACAGCTCTCTCACATGCAACTTCTCTCTCACACACATCTTTGTCACACACAAAACTTTGTCACACACAACTCTTTCACACACAACTTTGTCACAGACAACCTTGTCACACACAACTTGGTAACACACAACTTGGTCACATACAATCTTTGCCACACGCCATTTTTCACACACATCTTTGTCACACACCATCTTTCTGACACACAATCTTTCTCACACACAACTTTGTCAAACGCACAATCTTTCACACACAACTTTGTTTGTTACACACAACTCTTCACATACAACTTTTAAAATGATCGATCCTCCACCATCTCCTTTGTCCTTTCTTCTTTCTCCGTGCCGCTTCAACCACTTCCTCTGATTGCTGGAAGAAGTTGACTTGTGGGGTTATCCGGCCCTTTAATTCATGAGGACTGATTGATTGACATTCCCCACCACTTCCCCCCACGCCGTTTCCCCCCTTTTAACCGTCGGGGTCGACGAGCACCCGTCGTATCATCGTCGTCGTCAAGGACTTCATGTTGGACACAGAGACGCCAGAGGAAAAGGTCCGGCGCATTCATGAGATGATCGCGAACCTAGCCCACTATGTGGAGGACGCTGGCGGGTGGGAGCCGGGTGCCTTTTTTTAATTTGAATGATATTTGAATATATTTGAATGTTATTTTTGGTTCAGGATATCATAGTGATATTTAAGTGATTTTGTTGCTGACATTGAATGGTTTTTGATAGATTATTTAATGGCATTTTTGCATAGGATTTAGTGGACATGTGGGATAGTAATTAATGAATGGGATATGATCCATATATATATATAAGTATATATATATATATATAAACTATATATATATAGATATAGATATACAGTATAATTAAATATAGATAGACGATTGACCTTTTTGAAACAGCAACAAATAGGGATTTATCATGAGTGTTTACCAGCGAATGATTTTTTCAAGCGTCAGCACAACAATTTTCTCTCTGGAGTTGTGACCCGGCAGCATGAAATTTCAGGAACAACCACCAAATCTTGGGATACTGACTGTTTTTGATGAGATCTTGTCATGTTGGCACCTGAGTCTTGATAGATGGTTATATAACATATAGAGGAATATGTTTCCAAAATATATGAGATCCTGTCATTAACCATCATATAACCATCATTATACTGGAGGACCCTAAATAGAGGAATATGTTCCCCCAAAAGAATCCTTTGACACTATCCCTGAACAACAGACGTGACCAAGCATTTGGTATTGTTCGGTGAGTGGTGGTTTCGATCGCTGGTTATTTTCATTCCTACCCGGCATTGATAATACCAAGTGACTCCTGCTTCGGTGAAATCAGTGACCAGCTAGGTCACCATCAAGGTAGGTTTTAACAATCCAAAGCATGGATATCTTTGTGTGTTGATTGGTTTGTGATTACTGGCAGGGGTGGGTTGTGGGAAAACCCAAATGTTCTACGAGTTTCATCTGCAAGGACTTTTGGGTGTTCTTCTTATGTTGTTTTGTTTCCAGGAATTTGTTCCGGAAATGGGCACGGTCCACTCAATGACCGCACCATAGATGATGGTGATAGATATCGTGGGAATCCCCAAAACAGTTTTGCCAAACATGGATTGTTTTAGTTACACGTAGTAATTGTTGTCATAAAGATGTGGTGTTTGTGTTTTGCGTCAGGTTTTTCCGTTTTTTTTGGTTCTGAACATTCTGAACGCCAAAAAGTTTCTGTTACATGCTCATTGGTATTAGACATTTTTTTCCCTTAGTTCAGCGACCTTATACCATTAATTGTATATAACTGTATGGACAGGTGATACATGTATTTAAGTACCTTATAACTTATACCAATATACCTTATACCACAGGATGGTGCCCCCCAGTTACCCTGGCGCAGCTAATTACTCCCCAGATGGGCTACTTGTTTGTGTTTTGTTTTTTATTTTGAGTACCTGTTTGTTTACTTCATTTTACTTCAAACTTCAAACCAGCATTGTTTTGTTATGCATGATTATTTAAACATGGTTAAACCCTCGTTGTATTGGTTGGTTATATCATGTAATATTGTGTATTATTTTTTGGGGTGGCCCCACCGTTGCATTCGAAACTGGCAGGAAAACAGTCAAGATGTGAACGCCGTTAAAAATGCCGGACATGTGAAGTGGAGCTGCTCGGCGGACCAAAAACTGGCCATCGTTGGTTGATGGTGAGTGAAACAACTATGGCTAGTATTTCCAGTAGTACCGCACAAGGCGGTGGCGGAAGTTTCAAAAATAGGAAACCTATAGGAGAGCTTGGTTGTTGTGAATCAGGGATGGCAGAGCGAAGCCACTACTGATGGACTGAAAGGTGCTTGATCTCTTTCACTCTTTCTCTCTCTTTCTCTGACTATCTACCTACCTACCAACCCGTCTTCTATGTATCTATCTCTCTATCTCTCTATCGATCTATCTATCTATCTATCTATCTGTCTATCTGTCTATCTGTCTATCTGTCTATCTGTCTATCTGTGGTGCAGTGTCATACAGTGTAATGTAGTGTAGTGCAATGTAGTGTAGTGTATTGGAGTGTAGTGTGGTGGAGTGTAGTTGTGTCGTTGTGTAGTTGTGTAGCTGTAGTTGTATCTATCTATCTATCTATCTATCTACCTATCTATCTATCTATCGATCGATCGATCTATCTATCTAACTAATCTATCGATCTATCTATCTATCGATCTATCTATCTATCTATCTGTCAAGCCATCTATATATCTATCTATCTATCTCCTCTGCGCCCGCCGTTTTAGCGAGTCTACCTTTTCGCGCATCTGCATCTTTCTGCTGACTCTTAGCATCAAGGACGAACGACTTCTGCGAGACTTCCTCCGAAAATGGAAAGATCAGTGCTGCGCTCACACCCTCGTGCCAATTCGTTTTGCGATTTTTCTGCTCCACCTATCTAAAGTACTGCGCCTGCCACGAAAACTGGCTGCCAGGTCATACGAAATGCTGCACCTATCATGCAAAATCATCTTAGCAAACCTACACTTCTGAGACTCCAAAATGTAACCCTTCTCAGGAAATCAGCACCCTGACCTCCCAACCTCTCTCATGAACATGTCTTTTGTACTGCGCCTGCCACGGAAAATGCGTCTTTGCAGATCATCTTCAAATGTCCCATGCCTGCCATCTTTTGTCGAAATGCTGCAAAACCCTCATGTTTTGCTCACTTTTGACAAGATCCACAAGCTCGTGCTTCTGCCACGCGAAACGACATCTGAGCCTCCAAAAGTGGTCCGAACCCCTAGTGGTTTTAACATTTTGACTTCAAGATGTGCTTCGCGCCAAAACGGCGTGCACTTTTTCGAGATCTGAACTTCCAAAAGTGGTCCGAACCCCTAGTGTTTTAAACATTTTGACTTCCAAATGTGCTTCGCGCCACAACGGCGTGCACTTTTTCCACATCTCAACTTCCAAAAGTCGTCCGACACTGAGGTGTTTTGTACATTTTGACTTCCAAATGTGCTTCGCGCCACAACGGCGTGCACTTTTTCGACATCTCAACTTCCAAAAGTGGTCCGAACGTGGTGTTACATTTTCACTTGCAAATGTGCTTCGCGCCACAACGGCGTGCACTTTTTCGACATCGCAACTTCCAAAAGTGGTCCGAACGTGGTGTTGTTTGTACATTTTCACTTGCAAATGTGCTTCGCGCCACAACGGCGTGCACTTTTCCGACATCGCAACTTCCAAAAGTGGTCCGACACTGAGGTGTTTTGTACATTTTGACTTGGAAATGTGCTTTGCGTCACAACGGCGTGCAATTTTTCATCTCTCATCTGGCCCCGCTTTAGCGAGCCTACTTTTCGACCTTCCGGAGCCTCAAATCATTGGAAAAACACAGTGTTTTGCGACTTTCCTACCTTTTCAATCCCCCAGCCAGTTTCCCCTATAGAATTGGGACACCTAGGTGCTGTATAAAACGTTTTTTTTATACAGGTCCCCCCTCAATTTCAGCTGCCCTGTTTGCCTTGTTATGGCGGGCTCTAATTTTATCTCAAAACTCTGGGTCCTAATTTTATATTTTTTTCGGTGCTTAAATTTAGTGACCTAGGGCTCCAATTTTATAGCAGGCTCCAATTCTATAGGGACATGTGTCGGTTTTGTATGGTTTTGTTCAGTTGCCAATTTTATAGTGTATCAATGCATGGTTTCATGAACCAAAGGGTTCCAATTTTGTTGCTACCTGCAATGTAATGCATTCCAGGGTCCCAATTTTATAGCACCTATTTGTTTTTGCATGTTTTTTCTACATCAGAGCGCTCAAGCATGTGCAATGCGCATGCTGGAGAAGAGGAAAACATGAACAAAAACATGTAACAAAACATGGGAATTGAATGGATTTGATGGGATTTGATGGCTTCTTACATCGTGCTTCTACATGCTTCTGATGGCTTGGAATCCTTTTGGAGAGCAACCCCCCCTATAGAATTGGAGGCCCTGATCGAAGGCAGTTTTTAGGGACTATAAAATTGCAACCCTCAAGGTCCACCCAAAACCTGACATGTTTTTGCAATTTTTTGGTTTTTCTTAAAGCATGTAGAAGCACGATGTAAGAAGCCATCAAATCCCATCAAATCCCATCAAATCCCATCAAATCCCATCAAATCCCATCAAATCTCCACATATCATCACATATCATTTTATATCATATCATCACATATATCCCCACTAAAAAATAGGGACTGCTGTTTCTGCAGCTGAAGCTGCTGAGGCTGCTTCTACAGTGCCTTTGCATGCCTTTGCCTTACGGGATCCTTTTGGAGAGCACCCCCCCTATAGAATTGGAACCCCTGATCGAAGGCAGTTTTTAGCGACTATAAAATTGCAACCCTCCACATATCATCACATATCATTTTATATCATATCATCACATATATCCCCACTAAAAAATAGGGACTGCTGTTTCTGCAGCTGAAGCTGCTGAGGCTGCTTCTACAGTGCCTTTGCATGCCTTTGCCTTGCGGGATCCTTTTGGAGAGCACCTCCCCTATAGAATTGGAACCCCTGATCGAAGGCAGTTTTTAGCGACTATAAAATTGCAACCCTCAAGGTCCACCCAAAACTTAACATTTTTTTGGCATGCTTTAAGAAAAACCAAAAAATGCCAAAAAATGTCAGCTTTTGGGTGGACCTTGAGGGCTGCAATTTTATAGTCCCTAAAAACTGCCTTCGATCAGGGGCTCCAATTCTATAGGGGGGGGGGCTCTCCAAAAGGATCCCACAAGGCAAAGGCATGCAAAGGCACTGTAGAAGCAGCCTCAGCAGCCTCAGCAGCTTGAGCTGCAGAAACAGCAGCCTATGGCTTTCAATGATTACAATAGTTGGTTTGAAATGGTTTGACTTTTGTGCCTTCGATTGATGACCCCAAAACTTCAGTCTACAGAATTGTGGCACTATTAAACTGAGATAAAATTGGGGACCAAATAATCGAAGGAAAATAGAGGGCCCCCAAAATTCGACTTGGGACACCAAATTTTAATAAAAAAAACACCTATGATCAAGCCATTTTGGATGGCCCTAATTTTATAGAGGCCAATTTGGAGCTAATACCCTGCACCAGTTTAACCTGGGCACTGCAATTTTGTAGTGTTTTTGGGTTTGATGACATTGATGGGTTACTAGCAGGTTGTGATTTTATAGGGCTGATTATGTATGTGTCTGTCAAGATTTTAATTTTGTAGAGGGTCCCAAAAGGGCATTTTCAAAGGATAGGCCTGGGCCCCCTATAAAATTGGAACGCCCAGGTTAAACCCGTGTATTGGCAAGGGGATCCTTTTCACGCATCTGCATCTTCTTTCTGTTCTACTCTTCTTTCTTCTAATCTTTCTCGTCTCTCTGCCTCTTCCCTGCTCTGCTTTTCATCTGTCCATATTGTCGGAAGTTTGACTTCTAAACTTCCTTCGATTATAGCAAGAGACAGGGTGACCGAACGAACAAACAATGAGCATAACATGGGAAGGTTGATTTTGAAGGTATCGTTCCGCCTGGCGTTCGGAGCTTATAATGTCCAAGAAGTCATAGGGATATTGACCATGCAAGAAAATTGGACATACGACCCATGTGCGGTGGTTTTCTGATATTCGAATGATGGGCTGCACGAATTGGTTTGATGAATATCTTTGCAATCTCATCTAAGATTACCCGTGAACAAACCTTTGCAAGGTCAGGCCTAGATAGCTAAGTTCGTTTCGAACTAAGATGAACTAAGTTAACTCGGGTTTATGACCGTGGAGGATTCCCTGAGCCAGAGGGCCCTGTGCCCACCATAGAGGAAATGTACCAAGATGCAGAAGCACTGGAAGGTGCCTACAACGAAGGGGTTCGATCAAGTTCGGACTCCGATTTTCCACCAGAGGACATTGGAATGTGGCTTCGACGTGAAGAGCCCATTCCAGACAGGCGGCAAGGGCCGTCTAGTGGCTCTGATGACTATATAGAATTATTAATGGGGATTATGTATCAATTTATACCTCCGGGGGGGGCAACTGGCAGGGGGCAACTGCGCCCTTTGGGACGGTTACCTTGTTTGCCATTTAAAATTTAGATACCCGGCCTGGTAAACATACAAAAAACTATGGAAAGCACCATTTTTTTTGGCTAAATCAACTATAAATGACCATTTTCAATAGCTATGATTGTTTACATTTGGATAAACTATAACGACCTCACTGCTATGTTAGTAGGCATGATGGTAAGGATAACTGCCCTCAAGCGGCGTGAAATTTCAACCAGTCGTCGCGGTCATGCCTTTCTTGTGGGACTTTTCCTTCCAGCGCCCGGAAGATCGGTGGCCAAACATTTCGGCTCGATGTTTGGGTTTTAATTAGCTGACTGACTGCAGGGATTTTGCAAGTGTGGGTGCCATGATGAAAAAACATAATAATCCCTTCATCCTAATATTAAACAAATAATCTGAGGTAGTGTTTATTATTTAGGGGAGGTTGAATAGGGAGAAGGGATTATATGCATATTCATATTATGTAGATATACATGTGGACTACACTGTAGAAGCAAACATACCGATAATTCATGATAATTCAACATTATCTCACCATCAATCATGGTAAGGGGAACCAAGCTAAGTGAAACAAACATATTTTTGTTCCCTGCTGGAATCCGTGTTCTTCTACTTCTTCACTGAAACACCTACTATGTGGCGCAGACACCGGCATTTTTCTATCCGACAGAACCAACAACCATGTGATGATCAGTTAATGATGACGTTTTGATTATTGTTTGGAAGATTGTGACGTATTGTACCACACCATCTCCACACTATATAAGCCAATATATGTTTATGATTGTTTATGGGGATATTCCCTTAGCCCTTAGGCCTCAAAAATGTGGTACCTCCAATTCAGCTAGAGCCATTGACATCCCCCGAAAAAGGTCACCATACCATGCTCTGCAGTTCTCAGGTTCCCAAAATGGTTTTCTGAAGGAGGAAGGACATGTCGCTTGGATGGCTGTGCTGGTTTTTCTTAGGGTTTTGAGTCAGATACATGTACTACATTTATACACCTGGGTTTGTGTAAGGTGAATTGTTTATCTTGTTTCCTATGTGAAAACCGACCAAGTCAAAATCTAGTGAGATTTGTTGATCTTTTTTGGGCCACCCTTCGGCAAATCCAAATCCAAGTGTGGCACTTGTTGCATTGATCGTGGAAGTTATATCATCTACGCTATGGTAAAATTGGTGGAGCTGGTATGCCAGCATTGTCAAAGGGCAACTGGCAGTTGAGTTGTCCGAGGGTGCATTCAGAGTCTATTGTTCGTTACAACCACATGTTAGCATGGCATGTCCCTGCAACATGGTTGCAGGAGGTTTCAGGCTTGCCATATCCATAGGTTTGAAACCGATTTAAACCAACAACCCCCAGGTTGGTGCCCAGCCCCTTTCTGGGTTTTCTGGGCTTATTGAGGATGAATCTCAACTACCAACAACGATAAGAGATTGAGGTGTATATAAGAGCGAATCTTAACTCTTAACCATCTATTGTATTCTACTGTTGGGGTCACTGATTTGGAGGGGTGGCTTGAAATCTTTTGATTTGACAATTGTATAGCCCAGCTTTGAAACCTTGCTGTAGGGTCACCATTCGCTGATGATTTTGGATATGGAACCATAATGGCGGGTTAGCATCCAGGATTATATACCAGCTCTTTTGATGTTTACCAGCGTAAAACTATTTAATCATAGATATAATTACACATATATATATACATATATATAGTGGTTTTGATCATCTTGAAAAAGGGCGTGGGTATATAGTGTATATATGGGGTTTTACCACTACATGCTGGGGTTTTGGATGAACCCTGTTATCATCAAGGTCAAAAATTATCTGGAGACCTGCAGCCCAGTCATCAGGGTAAAAGATGTAGCAGACCACACTGATTGACTTTATCATAGATGGCAGGTACGGGAAATCATCCAACAATTGGATAAACACTGGTGTATTTCTGATTGGACATTTTAGTCATTCGCAAAGATTGCACGAACTGTTCATCTATTTTCTCACATTTGATATGGTACCTGGTTGGCGAAACGGATGATCGCTTCCCCGACATCCCAATGGCCAATGGCTAGACCCCGTTTCTTGATCCAAAACTGTGGGTTTGGACACGGACACCACATGGCACCCGAAAACTCATGATTGATCCACATAGTTTCCCCCTGGAAAAAAAATATCGGGAATGTGGTAAACTACCCAAATTTGCCCAAATTGGGGATGGCATTGGGTTTACCTTATTAAAATTAGTTTATCCCATTACTCCAGCATTTTTATGACAAAAAAGATCGTTACAAGGTGGTGGCCCCGAAATAGCTAAGTTGATTTATATCCAATGAAATTAACCAAGGTTATGGATGTTTATGGTGTAATTATGTATGTTCCCGGTTTCTGGTTCAGTAGCCCCCCCTTCCCCAATGGTATGGTACCTCCATCCCGCCCTCGCAGAATCTACCCTACGTGTCGTCCATAGTATCTATGCTTCTTTTCTGCCTGGTATACCTGTATACAAGCCCAAGCCATAGCGTATCTACATACTACTCATCAGTTGCCTATGATTGGTGTATCCTATGATTGGTGTATCCTATGATTGGTGCATTACCTGCGTTATATCCATAATGCATATATATATATGTATATATATATAGAACCTACACACTACTTGTAGCGTAGCTATGAGACACGTATATATTACTATATTATATATATATATACATTACACACACATATATATATACATATATACGCTATTATCTATACTCATATGCAACATCAAAAACCACCAGACCCCTCAACCCGCCACCCACAGGGGGAAGGAGGCAACCACATACACTACCTAATCCCTCCTACTTATATTGTACGAGCTAAAAAGTATATAGCAATGACCCCCCAGCTACAAATATACCTCTGTTATATATATATATATTTATAGATGCATTCATATGTCTTATGTGTACTATTACAATCGTGCATATATATATATATATATGTATATATATATGTATATATATGTATATATATATATATACGTTTATATATATATATACACGTATATACATATATATATATATACATATATACATATATATATATATATATGCATTATAATTTAATAATATACACATATGTGTACTACATTTGAACATATAAAATACATACGTACTACCTATAGTTTATCTACCTATATCTATGAGTATATGTATATATAATTAACATGTGCGAACCACCTAGTTACTACTCATCTGGTGCTAACATCCAGCGCTTAACCTACCCACCTCAACCCACCCACCCACACCTCAGGTGGGGTACCATAATACCCTCACACTCCCCATACCACAGGGGAGAGGGGTACCACGACCATGTGTGAGGGGGAGGGGGGGACCCAAAACCTGGAACATATATAGATATGTATATACAAAATTATATATACACATAATTATATAACTATTCTATATATATATGTATGTATGTAATGTATGTAATGTATGTATGTAATGTAATGTAATGTAATGTAATGTAATGTAATGTAATGTAATGTAATGTAATGTAATGTAATGTAATGTAATGTATGTATGTATGTATGTATATAGTATATATATATATATATATGTATATATATATATATATATATGTATATATATATATATATGCATGTGTATATATATATATGCATGTGTATATATATATATATATTTATATATATATGGCGCAGGTCGGCAACCCCACCCCCCCATCCCCCAGGTCATGGTTATGGTCCTGTATGTACGCTGTATGTAGGAGGCTCTATGTAAGATTCGGTTTGCACACCCCATCTCCCCTGTGGGATGGGTGGGGGCTAGGTAGTGGCTACGATGCTCCATGCCCCGCCTATGGGATGTGTAGGTGTTATGGAGGTACCATGTACAATGTAGATAGTTTATAGTAGCACATAGCTTGCACGTATGTATAGCATATGAGATCTTGACAGTAGCTAGTATATATTGGCTACTATGCAGGTACTTTATGGGCAGCAATATGTTGTACATAAAAGAGTGATGCAGGGTGTAGCTTACCCCCACCCCCCCCTGTGGAATTGGTGGGGTGTTGCGGAGGCATCATGTAGAAAGTGTATAGGTAGCACATGGCTTGCACGTATGTACATAGTACACAGGAGATCTTGACAGTAGCTAGTATATGGCTACTATAAAGGTATTTTATTGGCAGTAATACATTGTAAATAGCATGATGCATTGAATGTAGCAATCCACAATCTTCCTCATTTTCGAGTTAGCTCAAAACATGTAGCTGGCTCAATTTCAGAAGGGGTCACGTGTTTGACTTTAATGTTGTACCGCTGTCTAAGCAGATTTGGCCCAAAACGTGGCTCCTAAATTTCTGGGCTGCAACAGGGGTACCATCTCTATTAAACGAATCATTTGGGACTGGACTGAACCTGGCAATTGAACACATTGGGAAAAAATTGCGGGCTCGCTCAAGTGGAACGAGCTACCTCAACCACACCGCGCTAGCTCAAACACATCGCTCTAGCTCGATGGCATCGAGCTGGCTCAATTTTTTTGAACGAAAAAAAACCCGAAAAAACAACAAAACATCGAAACAATTGAGCCAGCTACGTCACGTTGAGCTGGCGAACGAATGTGAAAGCTCAAAAACGAATACATAATATGTATTGGCCGGGAGAGCTGGCTCAAGGGCATGTAGCTGGCTCATTTTTTTTTCGTTTTGTTTTTTTTTCGTTTTTTTCGTTCAAAAAAAAATGAGCCAGCTACGAGGCGCAGAACCAGCAACGAGGCATTGAGCCAGCTACGTGGCACTGAGCCAGCAACGAGGGAATGGTGAATCTGTACTGTGCGGGACCGATGGATTTTCCGATGCAGCCTTTGCAGTTCCCAGAAATCAAATTATTGATTAATTTTGGCACCATGTGAGATAAAATAGAAGACTGGCAGTCTATACATATATATATTCATATAAAACCCCACCCGTATAATTATGGCCAATCTGAGGCAACACCAGTTTTCTTGAGGGAGATGCGTACCCTTGAGCTGGAGGGAGATTGGGAAAAGTAATTTTCGAATGCGGGATGTAGCTTACCCCCGTGCCCCCCCCTGCGGGATGGGTTGGGTGTTATAAAGGTATCATGTAGTTTGTTTGGAGGTAGTACGTTGCTAGCACATTTACAGCAGTATAGCACATGAGATCTTGATAGTAGCTAGTATATGGTTACTACAAAGGTACTTTATGGGCAGCAATGTATGGGCATATAGGCAGTAGTGAGCACTGCGCATGGAGGAATCCTGTTGGGTAGTGCATAGGTGGCACTAGGCCAGCATTGACGGATGGTCGTAGATGGCTAGGCCACCCCCATGGGGGTGGTTGGGTGGTTGGCCGCTGGCCGGGACCATATATCTCATTGGGTTTATAAAACACTTTATAGCTAGGGGGCAGCGCCTTGTAACTCGGCACCTTTCCCTGGTGAAGCCCCTGAAATCCAAATCCTAAGGACAACCTTGCTAAAATGTTGCCGCTGGGCTGGAAACTGTGGGAAAAGCGAAGCCTGATTTAGTTGGAGCTTGAGACCCACCATGATTACCCTTTTGTAAACCAATATAGCTATTGAACCTGGCCATTTATAGTTGATGTACCTATTAAAAATTGTGATTTTCCATAGTTTTGTTAGTTTACCGGAGGGAAACCGGTTATAACTGGCTCACCATGATAAAAATATATAAAAATCATGTTTTTTTTTTTTATGGTTGGTGTATCACACACATGGCAATGCAAAGGATGGAATCCTCTGGTAAACTAACAGTTTGCGAACTGGAAAATTGCCCATAGAAATAGATGGTTCAACTATTAATAGCATGGTGATTTTCTAT
This sequence comes from Cladocopium goreaui, assembly GCA_947184155.2. Classification (NCBI taxonomy): domain Eukaryota; class Dinophyceae; order Suessiales; family Symbiodiniaceae; genus Cladocopium; species Cladocopium goreaui. The sequence continues at coordinate 173,667 of CAMXCT020006790.1, read as the reverse complement.
AGCTAATTTGACATAACCGGAGGGTTTGGCTTATTTTTTTTGACATCCTTCTTGGGATGGTTCAACACGAAGCGTGGCCAGTTCTGTGTTTTTGTTGATCCTTCTTTGCTTCAATGGTACCAAGTCGCAAAATGATCATCAATTTTCTGTTGAACAAAAACAAATCAATGTATCAATAATATGTCAATGTTGAATCCCTATTTTGGTGGTTTCCAGAAAAGTTGGTGGTTAAATCAAATTTTGTGCTGGTTAAATCACAATTTTTGATGGGTAAATCCGGTAAATCCACATTTATGTTTATTAAATCATGTTGAACCCCTAGTGTTTATGGCAAAATCATGCGTTTGATCTTTGAATCATGTTGAATGCTTAGGTTTGATTGTAGCCCGATTTTTGATGATTAAATCCACTTGTTGATGGTTAAAAGTTAAAGCCGCCGATTTCCGTTGTCAACTCATGCTTTTGATGGTCATATAAATACCTACAATGTGGGGCCCCCCAGTTGTAAGTTGGTTTTTAAAATCCCATTAACTTTAGTTATAAGTATCATAAACCATAGTTATTGGAGTTATAAACCAACTTAGCTATCTAGGGGGCCCCACATTGTATAGTTTTGATGTTTTGATGGGTAAGAGTAAAGGTCAGAAGCATGTCAGCCCAGGAACAGCGCTTCCATGATCTTTGCAAACGCTGGAGGCGTCTCCGCTTACGCAGGAGCCTTGGCCGAAAAAAACAAACAAACATAGGGGTTTTATCCCAAAAAATATTTAACACGGCAAAAATGGTGATTTGACGAACAAAAAAATCATGTAATCAAATCATACAGGATCTAACCAACACAATGGTGATTTAACCATCAACAATGGTAAGTTAGCACCCAAACATTAATGGTGATTTAACCAACAAAAATGGTTTAAACCAGCAAAAGGGGATTTGACCAACCCAATTTCATGATTCAAACGATTCAACCGTGATTTTTGACCAAAAACATTGTGTACTTTTATGATATTGCGATATTGTTCGGATTTAGGTAGTATTTTTCATATTGTAAAATGGGGATTGACCCATTAAAGACTATAAAATGGGGATTTCAATGACTATAACATGGGATTGACCCACACATCCTTGGGATTTCGGCTCTAAGTCATGGCGCGTTGCAAACAGCAAACAGCTGGTGCAGCCTTTAGGGATGGTTGACCTGTTGGACATGCTGAAATATAATGAACGCCATACATATGCTGCATATATATATATAATTAACATATATTGTCTTTAATATTGTCCATTTTTTTAATAACATATTCATATAAATGTAATACATATCTATGCACATATTCTTTTTTAAAGCAACATAACATATATATATATATATTTATATTCATTTATATATATATAATTTAATAGACAATATGTATTACATATGTGTAGATGTTGTACCAAAAAACAACAATTGTTTTACTGCGTGTGATCCCCACCATGACATTTATGCATTTTGTTACTGGCAAACCTTCTGGCATTCTAGCTGACATTTTATCTGGCATTCTATCTGGCATACCTTCTGGCATTCTATCTGGTATATCTTCTGGCATTCTACCTGGCATATCTTCTGGCATATCTTCTGGCATTCTATCTGGCATATCTTCTGGCATATTATTTGGCAAATCTTCTGGCATTCTATCTGGCAAACATTCTGGCACTTTATCTGGCATACCTTCTGGCATTCTATCTGGCATTCTATCTGGCATATCTTCTGGCATATCTTCTGGCATTCTACCTGGCATATCTTCTGCAATATGTTCTGGCATATCTTCTGGCACTCTATCTGGCATATCTTCTGGCATATCTTCTGACATTCTATCTGGCATTCTATCTGGCAAATCTTCTGGCATTCTATCTGGCAAACATTCTGGCACTTTATCTGGCATATCTTCTGGCATTCTATCTGACATTTTATCTGGCATTCTATCTGGCATACCTTCTAGCATTCTATCTGGCATATCTTCTGGCATTCTATCTGACATTCTATCTGGCATATCTTCTAGCATATCTTCTGGCATTCTATCTGACATTCCATCTGGCATATCTTCTGGCATTCTATCTGGCCGTTGAGGTCCAGCGGTGCACACTGAGCTGGGCAGGTCCCAGGTTGAGGTCCAGCGGTGCACACTGAGCTGGGCAGGTCCCCGGTTGAGGTCCAGCGGTGCACACTGAGCTGGGCAGGTCCCCGGTTGAGGTCCAGCGGTGCACACTGAGCTGGGCAGGTCCTCGGTTTAGGTCCAGCGGTGCACGCTGAGCTGGGCAGGTCCCCGGTTGAGGTCCAGCGGTGCACACTGAGCTGGGCAGCTCCCAGGTTGAGGTCCAGCAGTGCACACTGAGCTGGGAAGTTGGCAAAGAGCTTGGCGCAGAGAGTCGGCGAAGAGAGTTGGCAAAGAGCTTGGCGAAGAGTTGGCAAGGCGGAAGTGCAGGTGGAAGTTGATGCAGACATGGTCGAGGAGAAACTGAAGGAGGAGGCGAGGAGGAGGACGAGGAGGAAGAGGACAGCTAGTCGAGGAGGAGGAGGAGGACGAGGAGGAGGAAAATGAAGCGGAGGAAGAGCTCTCTGATAAAATCTAACAACCCTCACCTGGCAGGTGGGGAATTATTCACTATTTTTGCAATTTTAGTAGGATTATACTTTTCTGTTGCTTTTTGTTTTTCTGCGGTGCTATATCTATCAATATCTATCTATCTATTTATTTATTTATTTATCTGTCTATCTATCGATCGATCTATCTATCTATCTATATACATATATATATATATACACTATCGTATATTCCTATGGATCCAGCCGTACCTTCGTAGGAAGTGTGGCTGGGGGTTGATGATCCTGATTAGTGTAGGGAGGACCCCCCCAAACATCTGAGGGGCCCCTTGGGGGTCTCTTTCGGCAAATTTTGAGGGACCAGGATCTGAATAATGTTGGATCATGACCTTAAGAATTTCAATGAGATTTCAATTTCCTTTCAATTGATTGTCCTTTTGCACCTAAAAAATCTAAGGGTAAGTAAGGACTTCGATAGACATACTATAAGATATCCATCTATGTTCAATTCATTTTCCTTAAGCCTAAATCTAAGGATATCTATTTACTTCCAATTGTTGTTCCTTTTGAAAAGTAAGGATTTTAATTTAGATCAATTCACTTTCATATTTTTCCTTTATAACCCAAAGAAATCTCAGGAAAACCACAATTTCCAAGTCATGTCAATCTACAGTCACCGACAGAATTATGGAAAAAAAAACGTTTCAATTTACAGGCGCCGCCTGTCTATGATAGAAAAGTTACGAACCTTTTTTTTTTTTCATAATTATTTTTTCCATAATTATTATTTTTTTCCATAATTCTGTCGGTGACTGTATTACCATCGATTCGCAATTTGAATGTATTTTACGGGGGAATATTGAATTATAGAAAATATTGGGTTGATACTACATACTTGCATTTGCATACATATTTCCATAACCCCCAAAAAAAACGGGTTTGAATTGTGGATCCATGACATGTCCAACAGGTGGAGCCCCAAACATTAATTATGGAAAAAATAATTATGGAAAAATTAATTATGGAAAAAAAAAAATATGGAAAAACCGGTCAATCTGCCCTAGCCCCCTGATTTCACAGGAAAAATCAATTATGGAAATAATGGCCAAATTCAAAAAATTATGGAAAAAAAAAGGTTCGGATCACTACCGGGATATTTTGAACCCTTATGGGGAAAAATCCAATTATGGAAAAATCGGACGCAGGCGCCGCCTGTCTAAGTTGAACGTTTTTTTTTTCCCATAATTCTGTCGGTGACCATACTTCGAAATCATTTAGACATATCATAGAAATTCCATAGAAATCCCATACACAATCATCCCTTTGAAATCCCAGAGAAATTCCATAGAAATCCCATGGAAATCATCTTTAAGTAATATAGGAACCACAAAGAAATCCCATAGACATCCCTTTGAATCTCATAGGAATCTCATAGAAATCCCTTTGAAATCCGTGCCAAATATCATAGGAACCCAATATGAATCACATAGAATTCCCAGAGAAATATCATAGACATATGATGGAAATCCCATAGGAATTCCATAGAAGTTTCTTAGAAATATTGCAGAAATCCCATAGGAACACCATAGAAACCCTATAGAATTCCCACAGAAATATCCTGGGAATATTATAGGAATCCCACAGAAATCCCGTAGATTTAAACATCATAGAAATTTCATCAAAACACCATAGATATATAATGGAAATATCAAAGATATCCCTTAGAATTCTATAGAATTCCCATAGAATTCCCGTAGAAATCCCATAGGAACACCATAGAAATTCCATAGACATCCGTGTGAAATCCCATAGAAATATCGTAGAAATATCATAGAAATCCCAAAGGAATCCCATAGGAATCTCATAGAAATCCCATAGCAACACCATAGAAACCACAAGAGAGGATACCAGGAGAATTGAATTAATTAAGAGAGAAAAGCTAGTAAAGGAAAGGACGGAACGGATTTTGGAAAATGTTCACCCAAGAAAAGTTGGACACAATAGAAGACCCTTCCAACAAACGTACTAATGAAGATCTGATTTGCTCATGGGCTACCCCTTGCATTGAACAATTGTTTGGGTGATGTTTTTTTTTTTAATTGGGTTTGTTCACACGCCATGTTTTTCATGATATGTTTTCTTATTGAATCAAAAAACAATCATTTTAAAAGCATCTTGAAACAAGTATTATCAAGTAATTACTGAAACACACATATCCCAATCAATTCACAGGTTCAAAATTATTTTCAGAAAACTTGACACAATAGTGTATCATTGCACTAATCGGGATACTACATTACTCCAAATCATCCAAGTCATTAGACCATGACTTGGTCTTGAAACCCATGATTTTGGGGTATCCACATTTTAGGAAACCTCCATGTATGCATATATATATATATACCCTCTGGTTATTTGTTACATAGCCATGGAAAATGGCCCATAGAAATAGATGGTTTACCTATTAATAGCATGGTGATTTTCCATGGCTATGTAACAAATAACCAGAGGGTATATATATATATAATAGGAAGACTCAGGAAGACCATAGCCATGGTCACTCTCAGTTCATATCTCAGATTCTCCGGCCCCTGAGGAGAGATCCCAACACGTGAGGACCTGGATTGGCTTTTGACGTAGCTCTGTCGTTTTTAACCCGGGGCAAGTGGCGAGGTGAGGAGTGGGATAATTATGAATGATTATAAAATAATAATAAACCATCCCCAAATCATAGTGAATAGTAAACCATCCCCAAATCATAGTGAATATAAACCATCCCCAAGTCATAGTGAATATTAAACCATCCCCAAATCATAGTGAATAGTAAACCATCCCCAAATCATAGTGAATAGTAAACCTTCCCCAAATGAGTTTATTACTATTATTATTATTATTATTATTGTTATTATTACCCTTTGGTTATTTAACAGTTCGCCATGGTATAGATGGTCCATAGAAATAGATGGTTTACCTAGTAAAAATGGTGATTTTCCATGGGTATGTTAATAAACCATCCCCAAAATTGGGTGTTCTCATTGGGTGTACCCCTAGAAATGGGATGATGCAAAATGACCCCCCAAAAAAAAACGGTTGATTGATGGGGGTTACTGTTGGGTTTAGCACGCTATCTTGCTAAGAAGGGTAAAATACATGGTTATATTTATACGTGTAAATATATATATATATATATATTTATTTATAGAGAGGTATTATATATATATATATGTATACACTGTCATGTTTGTTTAGAAGCTAAACATAAATATCGAGAATTGAGAATAGACAGTTTTTTTGCAGTTGCCCGGTTGAGGATGAATTGTTTCGGAGTGCATTTCTGCTGGGGGTGCAAACTTGACTGCATGCGCCTGTGCCTTATGAGGCCTAAGTTTGAGGATAACAGTTTGAAAACAAAAGGTGGATATCTCATAACTGTGTGATGCCCAAACTTTAGGGGCTTGCAAAAAAAAAAAGTTCCAATACCCATCATCAACTTTCCCGGGGCTCGGAAGACTCTCAGAGTAGGAGTTGTTAGTTGTACAAAGTGGGCCCCCCCTCAGTTTTAAATTGGCTCGCAATTCCAGTATTTTTTGGATATAATTGCCATAGTCCCTAATTCTCGAAGTGATTTTGACCGACGTAGGTGTCATAATATAAGTTGCATTAATTTTTCATTGTTGTTGTTGGTTAAATCATCATTTTTGTTGGTTAAATCACATTTTTTTGGCTTCAAAACCCTATTTTTGTTAGTTAAATATGTTGTTTTTTGTGTTGGTTAAATTACTACTTTCCACTAGCTCATCTCCAAACGAGCGTGGAATCGTCATCCAGGCATACTACTGGGCAGGAGGCAGTGACCGAAGAGATTCCTCCTGAGGAACGACTGCCAGTAGGCAGGGGCCAGGACAGGAGACCCCCAAAATGATAGAAACTTCAAATCACGATTTTAGTGAGATGAAAAACTGTCTGGTTGGTCGTTTGGAACATTTTTTATTTTTTCCATCTATTGGGGACAATCATCCCAACTGACTTTCATATGTTTCAGAGGGGTTCTTTGGTGGTTACAAAACAAAACACAAGAAACATGCATGTTTGAGGTCTTGAATTTTGACCCATACTGTGCCCAGTCATCCCCCGATTTTTTTTTAAGGGGGGGGGGGCCGGGTGAGTTTCTCAAAGTATAAACGGGAGACCCAGAAATTGGAGACTTACCACCCAGTTGCAAGCTGGTTGATAAACTCATGTAAACCCCTTTTACAATATACATATATATGTATTTTATTTACCATATATATAGTGTTCAATACATATATATATATACATATTATTGTATTATATATCATTATTTACAATATATGTATATCTATCTACCAGTGCAAGGTATTGACCCATATTTATCAAAGCTGGTTTACAACTAATGCAACGGATTTTAAACAACATAAACCACTAGTAAAAAGAAAACAAACCTCACTTGTCCAGGATTGGACATTTACTGAACTCTACCTAAAACAGAACAGTTTTCTTTCCCCAGTTTTCGACTCAGGTGGTGACACGCCCTGCAACAACCTGCGTGGTTGTGGCGCAGCCCAAGGGAAGAGCTTCGGGGTTGGGGCCCCCTGGACAAACGCCGAGGCCAGACTCCGTGGGAGACCACGACAAACGCCAGGACTCATTGTTTTTTTTTTGCCCTGGAAATCATCACCATTCTTAATGGGTAAATCATCATTCCTAACGGGTAAATCACCATTCTTAATGGGTAAATCAGGGTAAATCATCATGTTTCTCCATGATTCAATCTGGTTACTGTACAGTAATAGCTGTTGATAGTGAAATCACAAAATCCTCCCCCGTTGGAGCCATCGTAGCTTTCCATGTAGTTCACCCAGTTGGGACAAGCCACAGCCGACGTGGCCAGGGTGATGATGTGCCCAGTTGCTAAGTGGGATGGTAACCATCAAGGAATCGAGATTCAATCATCATAAGCATGGATTTAACCAACAAAAAATGCACTTAGCCATCCTAAACCAGGGTTGAAACTACTGTAATATTCCATAATGCAGACTTCTAATTTAGAATCAACAATAGGTGTTGTACCGTTTTTGAATAGTGGATATTGGGCGTGTCCGTTTTCATGGAATGTATACTATATTCTGGCTTCTGGCTGGGCACGACGTTTGGCGAACATCACTGGGACAATGAGAACTCACCATTACCATAGCTGTTATCTGGATGAATTATGGTGACCTCACGTGCTGTCACTGGAATGATGGTGAATGTATAGGGGATTAGGGGACCCATCCAGAAATTGTTTTTTTCAGTGATATATTTTCAGGCTGGTGAACAATTATGATTCAGCCAGGTTGTTATATGATTGATTGGTTGGTGGGGTATACTGTATAGGATCCCTATTATTTGATGATAAATTACAAATGCAGGTAGATTATATTATATTGTGTATATATATTATATATATATATATATACATATAAAGATACTTTACATATTTGTATATGTTTATATACTAATATATATATATATACGTGTATATACATACATACACATATACATATAAATATACATATACATGTAAATATACATATACATAAAAATATACATATACATATTCATATACATATACATAATGACATAATATACATAATGACATAATATACATAATGACATATACATAATGACATATACATAATGACATATACATAATGACATATACATAATGGGCACTCTTCATAGCTGTCATAGCTCAATCATCTACGCATAGTTTGTGAATACGTCCCTTTCCAGCGATGATCATACCTTGGTCGAGTAGCTCAATACTTTCTGTCCAAAAATGGAATGTGTAATTTAACCATAAATAAATTGCTGGACACTAAGATTTAACCATCTAATTATAATAAGGACTTCAGCATTTTTTACCCAATCATCAATTTGGGTGGATTTGGATACAATAATGAGCATACCCAAAATTGTCACTAGATTATTTTAATACTTGTATCATATTATATAATGTGCAATGATTGATCATATAATATCATACCCAATTTAACAATATTGCCGGCTAGGTTGATAAACGTCACTGGTTGGTGATGTGATTCATGTCCAGTTTGTTCCCTTATCGATGACATGTGTCCCGCTTGACTTTCATATGTGTTGAGGTCTTATGAACCGGCGGATAATTCATATCATATCATATATCACTTTTTGCTTGGTTAATATCCCAAACTTTGTGGATTTACATTATATGTGCAGAAATTGTGTTCCCAGCAAATCCCTGTTTTTTACCCAATTTAAGTTTGTTTCCGTATTTTTCCGGATAATCTACCAAGTTCTGTCTCGTTATTAACACCCCGGTTCCCATTTTATACCCTATTGCAAGGGAAGAAATCCTGATGATTACAGTATCATGTTTGTTGATTATTTCCTGTTGAGTCTATCGATACCAAAACACCCGGCTTGCCAACCCAAACTTCTGATCCCATCAATATCCCATGAATATTCCATTGAAAAGTCTACCATTAATGGGATGTGTCTGAGAATCTCCCGAGTATACCACCAAAACCAGTCATTCATTGCCCACAGGTAAAGTATTGCCTTGACCCGCAACTCCATCTAAGGGCCAAAGACACTTCGCTCTGATTTGTGGGTCATGATGTAGCATGACACCCAGGAGTCCCCAAAAAGACCATGTTGTTTCCTACTAGTTTGATGTTTGTTAGCTTTGTTATTTTTTTCCAGAGAAACACATAAAAGTGGGGGCCTTTACAATGGGATACCCAATCACGGGAGTTAGACTCTTGCCATCAGAATAGAATTGTTGCAGTCGGACCGTGTAGTGTGCCCATGGCCCCCAGCAAACACTGATAGTTCACGCACTGGAACCACTTGGGGTTGTCCGGAAATGGCGCGTAAGACATGAATTTGACAGTCAACAAGTTGAATCTAGGTGATTAAAGCGTCAAATAACATCAAATAACATGCTGTTTAAGCAATGAATATTGGATGTTGGTGTGTCAATGGTGGGTACAGTACATCCCCCCGCAGCAAAACATGTTTCTGATAACGACTTAGTGCACACTGCACAATGCCATATGACATGAAATAGCACAGAAAAAATACAAGATGAGGCCGCCAAACGATAGCCAACTTGACTTGCAACTTGGTGAAAACGGTATTTATTTAAGTGAGGATACAACCACAGGTCATGCAGATATGGCCCAACTAACAGCTATAAATGGAATGAAATAACTCCTACAACTATTTGGTGAAATATATCATGATTCATAGGCCCATAAAGCCATAACTGCCATAACTCTTTGTTGGGCCAGCCATTTCTTTGGCGCAACATCACCATGGCCTTGGCTGAAACAACCTTCCCAGGAAGCTGCACTGTGTGGCATTCGAATGATCAGCAATGCACTGCCAGGCGATGTGCCGGCTTCAACATGGTTCAACCATCCCCCAAGCATGATCTTAAACATTTTTTATCACACCCCCAACCAGTATGGTCGTAAAATGTCCTAAAAATATGGATGTTCTGAAGAGAAACCATGGTTTCATATGGTTTCTGGATGGTGTTTAGCAAAAAAGAACGGGAGAAGGGATTTGTTTCGGGTTTGTTAAGGGTTTTTTTTTATCACCAGTAGCAACCACTGAGGCCAAATCTTAGCCACCTGTTGGGTCGGCTGGGATTCAAACATGAAGCTTTCTTTGTCGTGACATGTGAAAAGTTGATAAGTTGATGGAATTTGTGATTTAAGACACTGTTCAAGATGAGTGAGAACATATTTTGGTGCTGAACAAACTTTATCTTTTCTTGTCGGATGGTGTGGAAATTAAGGCCACCGGTCAAAGCGTCAATGTATGAAACTTGCAATAGCATCTGCAGAGAGTTGCAACGTATTTAACCGTTTGATTACGTGTGGGTATGTTTGTTTTGGCAGGATGATGCCACAGCATCCAATTCATAAGTGGCGTTCGACACCCGTTTGGTTGACGATCTTTTTGGTGGTTATACTTGCGTATTAGAGGGTTTTTGTGTGCTTTTGTAAGGTGTTGAATATCATTGGTTATTGTGATTCAATTTGATAAATGATGGTTGGTTGATGATTCTTCGTTTGGGGGTTATACTACCCAATATACTAATACTAGGGATCATCATCGGGCATCATGGTCAATGTCTCGCTTGTGACTCCAAAATATTCTCGCCTGTGACTCCAAAATATTCTCGCTTATGACTCCAACATCGTCATCATCATCATCATCATCATCAGCAGCATCATCATCAACATCATCGTCGTCATCATCATCATCATCATCAGCATCATCATCATCATCATCATCATCATCATCGCGTAGGATGCATGTGCAAGTGCAAGAGAGGATCTCAAAGCGTTGCATGTGTGTGCAATTACAAGAGAAGACCGAGGGCGTCGCATATAATGCAAGTACAAGAGAAGATCTCATAGCGTTACGATTTAGTCCCTGTGCCTAGAGCCCAAAGACGTTATCATACCCAACCCCACCCCAGCCGAAATGATGATGTTAATGACGATGATGAGGATGAGAATGATGATGATGAGGAGGAGGAGGATTTTTGAAGATGATGACCAAGACGATGATGATCATGACGATGATGACGGCGACGGTGATGATGATGGTGATGATGATGATGATGATGATGATGATGATGACGAGACGCAAGTGAGCTGTTTTCCGAGTTGCAAGTGAGATGTTTGCCATCATCATCGTGTATTCTGGGAATCTCGGTCTTAACCAACCAGTATAGTGAACATCCTGAGCCAACTCCCTTGCGACCTTGGGGGGCTTGCGATGCCCCTTACACAACCGGCAACGGATTCTTCTAGACCTTCATGGTTACCCCAAAATGTACATTTCTAACGTAGTTTGGTAGGTTTTTACTGCAAGTAGAACGTGGTACTCGTACAGTAGTTACTTCATCATGAACCTCAACACATGCTAGATGTTGTTAGAGGTATGCATACTGTAATTTCTGATTTATATCTACATTCTACATCAATATTCCTCATAGAAAATTACACTGATTTTATGTTATTTTATCTCGTTTCATCATTTATCCCCAAAACACGTTGGATTGGCCGGTCAAGGTGCCCCCTGACTTCAGAACCGCAGGCATTCGATTCACCAATGTGGGTAGCAGTGGAGTCTTGGTACCGATGCGAAAGGAGTCGAAACACGAAGGTACCGCTATAAGGTGCGGAAAGCCTGACAAAACGTCGAAACATTGGGATTGAACCATCCAAATCATCAAACGATATCGTTTTCTATTGTGGACAATTTGGAACTTAACAATGAGGCTTGATAATTTATTTGTGGTACGTTTCTTGTGTTTCCAAAACTACTCAGACCACTGCAACTGGGATGTGCATATACTAGAGTTAAGTCCCCTCAGACAGTTTGTTTTAAGTCGACTCGGGTTGGTGTGCCCTTGCGATTGTGCATATCCAAGACCATAATCATATATAATCATCAACATCATGTGTGTGTCAGCAAATCATAACTCATCACTGTGCACATGGAATTAGTATGAAATTGCTATGTTGCATGTTTCGGCTCCGTGATCTTCAAACTGATTTCATTTTACTAGGTACTTAGGCTACGTCTTCTTGACTTGCAGAAAGTCGTCTGGATGTGGCGTGCAGCTGCGTAAATGAATGTTTAAGCATGGTTGACTACATAGCCAATGATTATGAAGCTTAGTTTTTGCTGGCAGGTGGTGCATTGATCTTCAGGAATGTTTGATCATAAAACTCATGATCATGATTTTTCTGCATTTACTTGCTGGGTCTGCTACAAGGCACGTGGGCAACACGGGCGCTGAGAGTTGATTCCATCTGATTCCCTGGTGATGTTCCATCGCGGCGTGCCCCCCAATTAAGGAATCGTCATGTCAAACAGGCGTGCACAAGGTGATTCTCAACTCATGCTGAAAATCAAAGAAAAATCATATTTTACCTCAGCGTGCGCAGGGCATTCGTTATGGAAAACTTATTTTTTCACGAGGATCTTGTAAGCGTGCACATGATGTTTTCATTTTTTCCGGGTGAATACTCGCATCTTTTCGCCGAGTGACTTACCACTAATGCAGCGTACATACACATGCGATGTCGCTCCGTGATCTTGGTCCTAGATACCTAGCAATTCATATTCATCGCTGTGCGCATGGTGCGCGTTGTATTTTGCTTTGAAAACACAGCTGAAAACCAGTGAAAACCTACTGAAAGGTTTTTGATGGTATGCATGCAGTGTGCGGTGTTTTATTGTTCCTGCAAATCAGGACGCTGGTATCGAGTACTGTGCCCATTGTGTTGTGCTACAGGTGCGACTTAACGCGGGTGCGCTGACTTAACCCGAATGCAGCCGTGCCTTGCAGGTGCGTTGACTTAATGTTGATTAACCAGCTTGAAAATGGTATAATATAAGTGCAGTATCTGTAACATTGAAATTAACCAAGTAATTCAATGGATTCATCAACATTCATACGGTTCCTATGGGTGAACAAGAGCATCAACTTCGCCATTGCAACTGAGCCGGCACAGGGAAACACGACGTGCATTTTAGGGTCTAGGGAGGCCTAGGGAGGACATGTTCGCGCTACCGGAAAATGGCCCATTGATGATAAACATGATGATTTACCTTTTTTATGGTATTTATACTATATAGATCTATTATTTATTCATGTGTTTATTTATATATGATGATTCTCCAGTCAAACAACATCAAACCATAAAATTACATGAAATTACTTTACTTCGAGTTATCCCCACCATGACATTTATATCTTTATTACTGGCAAATCTTCTGGCATTCTATCTGACATATCTTTGGGCATTTTATCTGGGATATCTTCTGGCATGCTATCTGGCATATCTTCTGGCATTCTACCTGGCATATCTTCTGCAATATGTTCTGGCATATCTTCTGGCACTCTATCTGGCATAATTATCTTCTGGCATATCTTCTAGCACTCTATCTGGCATATCTTCTGGCATATCTTCTGACATTCTATCTGGCATTCTATCGGGCAAATCTTCTGGCATTCTATCTGGCAAACATTCTGGCACTGGATCTGGCATACCTTCCCGCATTCTATCTGACATTCTATCTGGCGTTCTATCTGGCATATCTTCTGGCATTCTATCTGGCCGTTGAGGTCCAGCGGTGCCCACTGAGCTCGGAAGGCCCCAGGTTGAGGTCCAGCAGTGCCCACTGAGCTCTGAAGGTCCGTCCAGTGGTGCCCACTGAGTTCTGAAGGTCCCAGGTTGAGGTCCAGTGGTGCCCACTGCTCTGAAGGTCCCAGGTTGAGGTCCAGTGGTGCCCACTGAGGAAGGCCCCAGGTTGAGGTCCAGCAGTGCCCACTGAGCTCTGAAGGTCCCAGGTTGAGGTCCAGTGGTGCCCACCTAACAACCCTCACCTGGCAGGTGGGGAATTACCAGAGGCTAACGTGGTAACGTAACGTGGTAACGTAACGTGGTAACGTAACGTGGTAACGTAACGCTTTGCCAAGCTGAAAACCTGGGTGATTGCTTTCAACCCAGCTCTAAACGGATATGTCTGAAAATTGGCTATCCTTCATGAAATCGCCATTTGAATACAGAAGATGGTGATTAACCAGTGAATTTGGATGTATTTTTCCCTAACATTTATTGAATTTTCGGGTAAACACCGGGCAGTTGGGATGATCTACTACACGGTGCCAGGGTAAACCTTGTTTTAAATTAATATACCTGGGCCTATACGGGTTTGTTTTTGCCACTAGGGTGGCAAAGGCAACAATAAATCATATCATACTATATTATGCATCATTTATCTTATTGTTCCGTTATGATATGAAATGACATAAACCGTCAATGCATTGGGATTATTATACCACAGGCTTACCTTTGAATTCGCCAAACTGTTTGTTAGCTATGTTCTCAACCGTATAGCTAGAATGGCCCAATAGCGTTCTTTTGGGTCGATGGTTTTCCTTTGATTTACTCTTGTCTGTTGGTGTGCTATGTGTGTAGATACAGACGCTGCCACTTCCTTTGACAATTAAACAAGTCAGCTACTGTCATTCGAAAGACCTGTCTATACCTACCTAGTCCCAACCCCAAACAACTATGGATGCTACGTGCAACTTAACCATCAACCGTGAAGCTTTAAGCAACACCAATAGTGGTATAGTGGGATATCGTGAGGATGGGATAGAATGTGTATCACGTGGGGATGTCATGGGGAGCATCTGGATAAACTATAACGCTCGCGCATCTCGATGTCGCTGACGTGGCGGTTTATGCAATTCGTCCAGAGCCATGTGATCAGATCAGACTGATTGAGTTCCTAGATTTGGATCCAGAGTTTCGGATCCTTGAAATTACCATCCATCTCTGACTAAATTTTGGGTACCTCAGTACTTAAACCTTTTGCCATCGACAATGGTATGTGCGTATATTTAAATGAAATTAAATACATATCTGCTAACAGCTAATCGGCTATAAATATGTTATGTTGCATGGTAAGGCCATTTGATGGGGCTATGCCCACATTTGACTTGAAGATATTCGAAGATTATATCAACAATCAACGGATTGGTTTAAGAAGGGAAACTATATGAGCATCTATGATAGAGAATCTACAGGAAACCGTTGATTTTCCCGGGGTTCCTGTAAGTTTTCCATATATATATAATTATATATATAATTATATATAATATATATATATAGACAAACCCATTAATTCTACTCAATATTCAGAATGATAGTGTTTGTTGCCTATACAATGTTTACCAAGGTATAACATTATAAAATGGTACAAGAACAATTTCAATCCTGCATCATATGAGCAGTGTTCCTGCAGCCTCTATTGGTTGGTCAGTTGTTTGGTCGCTACAATGCCTGGTGTATAGTCGATGAGCTTCATCCATTTTGAAATTTGCATTCAACAACCATCATAGTATCATGGAATGACAGTATACCAATCTATATCACTTATACATACTTTTACCATATAGATCCATGTACAAGATAGTATCATTATACCAGAGGGTACCGTTCTACCACTTATCTCATTTTCCCAGCTGGTCCAAGGAAGTAGCTGCAGCAGCAACCCTGCGGTTTTCGTTACATCCAGCCACTGTGAAAAATCCGATCAGCCGATGCGGTTCCTGAAAAAATGGTGGGTTAAATCACTAGCTTGGTTTGGGAAGGTTCAAAGAGAAACATAATCTCCATTCTTTAAATATCTTTAAATGAGATGTAGGGATTTACCCAGTCAACGAGTCAATGAGTTTGGGACTTGTAGATGAATGGGCTCAGAAATTATGAGCCATGTCAGCTTTAAATCAATTTGGCCGGGATAATGATGGCATAAAGGTGGGATAATGATCGCATGATGATGATTGTGGAATGAACATGATGGGATGTTGATTGGATAATGACGGGATAAGGAAGGGATAATTGTAATTAACTACAAGTTTTGCCCCATGGTTAGCCAAGTCGATTTATAACTATATTTCACGAGGGTTGTACGGTAGAAACATCGAATTTGTCAAGGGGGTTAATAAACAATTGTGTTCCATCTGGGGGCACCGCATGGTAAATGACCCAAGGGATGTTTGTGAACTGCATCTGGTTCTGGTTCGCCAAGGTTGCCCCTTCAATTTCAGAACGCTATATATCGATATGTATATATATATATATATATGATCCCGTCTTCCGCCCACGAGGTCCCCCCCCCCCCGAATGGGATGGGTCTCCCATTTACCAGGTACATGCTACCCTTTAGACGACCTACGTAGCACACATACTCCCTCAAAGTACCTACGCGCCCGTGCTACCTATAGTCAAATATACATGTGCTATGTAGCTGCTTCCCTTATATGTATATATATATATTTATTTATTGATTTACATGTTATAGATACATACATAAATATATGTATATAATTGTATATATATATATATTTAAATTCATATTCGTATTTAAATATACATATATATATATATGTTCACAAATATACACATATTCAAATATGTATATATATATATATATATATATTTAAATATGTACACATACATATATATATATATATTTAGATATGTACACATACATATGTATATTTATATACATAGGCATATATATATATACATGTGTATATATATATATATGTTTACATTTGTATATATATATACAACTACATGTTTACATACATACATATTTAAATATATATACTCAGTACCACACCCCCACCACACCACAGGGGGGGCGGGGAACATAGCTCCTGTATATCCATACCCATTCCTACTACTAACAACTACTCACTACTACATACTACTAACTACTACTAACCCCCCCACCCCCCTACCCACCCGGGCGGGAAACATAGCTCCTGTATATCCATACCCATTCCTACTACTAACTACTACTCACAAACAGTTTCTAGCTACTGTTCAATTATACCGGTTTTCATTGGCTAGACCCCGCTTCTGATGGCTAAATAATTTCCTTTTTGGCTAATTAGAGCACCATCTTCGCTGGTGAATTACAACCTTTTGCCAAAATACAAACAAGATTCGCAAGATACTAACTAAGTATAGAAAGATATCGAAAATTACTATTTGTCTTTCAATTTCCTACAAGGTGGTGCCCCCCAGTTGTGTTCCTCGCTTTATCCAACCCAATTTGACTATTGTTATTAATCACCTTCAACCCTAGATCATCCAGCTATAAACCAATTAGCTACTGTACAAAAAATCTGCGGCACCACGTTGCATCAGAACATCATAAGTCAATTAAATACGTAATGTTCACCATTTGTAGTGACACTTCCTGAGGGAAAACCATAGACAGACGGGTAGGGTAAACCCTTCCCCCTCAAGGCCAGTCCGGGTGTTGGGCCAACATCGGCATGGCCCGGAGCAACTTCTTCGGCTTCGGTGGGGGGCAGCCACTGAGCTGACGCAGGGATCGCTGGTGGGGATACAACGTACCAAATTGAGTCGTAGAAAGTTGTGTATACCCCGAAAAATGATGAGTTTTTTGGGGGAAAATGAGGATTCATCATGAGTCACCACCTGATTTTTGGGTATTTTCAGACAAACCGAAAAATCAAAAGAACCATTGTATGGATTTATCATCCTTTAATGGGTTTGTCACCAAAAAAAATAAACATGCTGATTTAATGGAATAATTATTTGGATTCAATGGGTATAGCTTCCGGTACTCAAACGTGGCTGGCTGGAAAACTCACCATGCACAGCCGATTGCCATGTTTGATTCCCGGAGGGTAAGTTGGAATATGGTGAAAAAACATCAAAATGGGAGGAAAATGATAATTTCACCTGCAAACATGTAGATTTTACAATTGATTTATTTGAATGGTCTTTGCTGAGTTTGCGTTCACGAATATTTCAGTCGGGTGTATGGCAGATGTATCGACTTTCTAAATAGTCTATGTAAACGGGGCTGCCATATGAGATTTATATATTTATATATGTAGGTATATGTAAATATAAGATACAAATAATGTGACTAAGTTTTGCAGCGTGTTAGTCTGGAAACTTTCTACAAATGGATGTCTATTGGGAAATCATCTATAAATGAGGGTTCTTCAGCAAGCCATGTTTGACTACTAAAGGATAAGTGTGATTATAGTTCCTTTAGTTGGAATGTATGATCAAAATCCGTCTGAAGAATGACCATTGACTTTGATGATTTAAAGGGTTGCCCCCTCGCAAAACTAAATCTACACATACATATGTGTATATATGTATATAACTGGGTTGTACAAAAAAATATGGTTACAATTGGACAATGGTTTGGCGAAGCAAGAATAACATAATCATAAACCTTCAATGTGAGGGAGATGATTGGTACATGTGTGGAAATGCGATGCATTTTTCCGGTTAAAACGGTCTTTTCTTGCCATCAAATAATTACAGGCATTGAGCCAATAAAAAATGTGGGCTTGTCCAAAAAATCGCGGATACGGGCGATAACTGGAATTCCCTATGCATTCTAAGCATGTCCAAGCCTCATCTCGTTAGTCAGTTTCCCACCGACAAATAATTATGCAAGATTGAAGCTGGAAAAATGACGTCTTGTACAATTACAAAATGTCTTGCTATAAATAATATGTGTATATACCCAGCTGCTCCAAAGTACATTCAGAGAAGTGTTCTGGGAGCTAGGGTATATATAGTGAGGTTCTGGGTCCAAGTACATGCTCATCAACTTATAGAATTTGTATATTTCTCAAGTTGTTAAACATGCACCCCATGGGGCAACAGGTTGCCATCCGGTCTCATTTTTCCCCCTTGCTCAAGCTGGGAAGTCATCCCAGGATTGCATCATCGAAAGCTTTTGAATGAACCTTGTTCTTTAACCTCAGATGGCCACTTCAGTCAGTATTTGGGACCAGTTGCAACAGAAAATAAAACACATGAAAGAAAACATGTCAAGTCAAGCCAAAAAACCCCAGATACCAAGTAGTCAATGCAGACTCTTCCAATCGGCGCATTTTGTGCGTTCCAGGGATCACACTGGTCAGCTTGCCAATAAAATCTTCACATTGAAAGCCATGTGCAAAGCGGCTATTATACCCTTAGCTCACATTTAACCAATAACAGCCCAGACTGTATCAGCACACCACTCTCACACTGTGCTCGCCGTTCATGCCGAGCAGCTTTCCAACGACTGAATGGCAGCAATTTCTTGCCAAGCCTTGGATCAATTGGTGCCAGTGAAGGTGCAACTTGGCAGGTTGGGACCCGGATAACATCTAGAGAACAGCTGAGTATGGTTTTGTTGCAATCAGATCACGTGTTTTTTTGGCCGAACTGGCCATCGCAGTTGACGGGCTGCAATAGCTTTTTCAGCAAGAGATAGATACGCATCAATACTGGAGTCCTTGGATATGCATTGGTATGCATACTGAACAACATGATGCTACATGTACAGGTCTATACCTATGTTACTGTAAGCCCCTAAGCCAATTGCAGTACAACTCAAAAAAGCAGGCTATGCAAAGCCAAGCCTCACAAGCAGCCACCATTTTCAAAGCAACACCCTGGCTGAGGTATCTATCATTCACCTCGGACATCCTGTGGAATTTGTTGAGCCCGTTCCTTGGTGGAGGCCATCACTTGGATGGGAGTTGGAAAGAATGGGCTTTAAATTACTGTAGTTGGATAAACTCATCAATCTGCTGATGGGTGCTTCGACCAGAACAGTCCTGAAGCACACTTGCCAAAGGTCACATCGACCTTGACCTTCCTTTCCCTTTTGCCATAGAGGGCAAACGGAAAGCTGAACAGGGAAGAGCTGGACTGGACTTGGCGACTCCAGTGCGCTGGCAGAGAAAACCTTTGTCTTGCCGGACGACGTACATCGTTCCCACACAGAGTGAGGACACATGACGCTGTTGAAGCAGAAAAGGAATTTCGAAAAACCAGCTGGCTTATGCCACAATGACCCCCACATGGTGGTCGTGACTGAGTCTCGGGACATGGTGTTGTCCTACGATGATCAACTTCACTGAAGAGCTCAAGGACAAGAAGGTTCAGATCCATATGCATCATATAGTGGTACAAACCCATAATAATATTATAGTGAATTTGTATTTGTTTAATGACATGCAAATTGTGCAGGCACTAAGTTTTTCAATACCATCATCACCCCCACACAACCCATAGCCAAGTGTCACAGCTTTGGACATCAATCCCATTTGCTCATCACCAGGATCATTTCGACTAAGCTCCATAGTGAGATCACCCAGCCAAGCAATTGCCACCCTTGCCTGCCAGTGAAGTAATAAAGCTATTGGGGGCTGAGATCAGTAACATATTTGAGCTATACAAATAACGTTAACCATCCAGAAGAGGAGCCAAGCTACGTTCCAAGCCTTTGATTGCAATTCAGGATAGGGATGTTGTCTACTTCGTAGGGAACGTTCCGACCATCGTGGCATACTGTGCCTTAGCATAGTGTATTTTTCTCGGGTTTCAACATGTACAAGTTCTTTTTGGGTCAAAGATATAGTTCAACATTTTATAGTCCAGCTAGATGCAAACGAAATGCTGCCACTTGAAGTTTTTGCACCAGGACTTGAATGCAGAATAAGCACGGACCATCTTCATATTTGGAGATTCATCAGCCGAGCCCCAAATGGTGTAATCATGAAGAACCGCATATAAGATATTCCCAGCCACAAGGAGGTCAACACCAAGGTGTAGGACATGCATTTGGCAGAATCGAATGCAGTGGAAATTGAACATGGGAAGATCAAATATAGGACCTGGGTGCAGGCACACGATGAACATCCTCAAGATTTGCTCTTTTCCCCCAAGACTATCCATTTTTGAAGGGGCTCAAGGAATTGTATGGATTGCAAAATAATGCCAAAATAATGCCAAAAACTTTTGACTCCAATTTTCACTGAGTGGGTGAAAAACTCCTCCATGGTTTGGTTCCGGGTCTTCTGAAACAAATTCGCAGGGCTCGTAATGTCATGCATCTCACAATGGCAAAGGTGGCAAATCCGCTTTGCTTTATAGTATGCCGATAGATGTAGCCATTCCTCAAAGAGAGCAAGTGGATAGGAGTTGAGGCCCAAATGAACAGGTTCATGAGCTTATTAAATTACTTTACTTCGAGTTATCCCCACCATGACATCTAGATCTATACGTTTTGTTACTGTCAAATCTTCTGGCATTCTATCTGACATATATCTTCTGGCATTCTATCTGGCAAATCTTCTGGCATTCTATCTGGCATATCTCCTGGCATTCTATCTGACATATCTTCTGGCATTCTATCTGGCATTCTATCTGGCATATCTTCTGGCATATCTTCTGGCATTCTATCTGGCAAATCTTCTGGCATATGTTCTGGCAAACATTCTGGCACTTTATCTGGCATATCTTCTGGCATTCTTTCTGACATTCTATCTGACATTCTATCTGGCATACCTTCTGGCATATCTTCTGGCATTTTATTTGGCATATTTTCTGGCATTCTATCTGGCATATCTTCTGGCACTTTATCTGGCATACCTTCTGGCACATCTTCTGGCACTCTATCTGGCATATCTTCTGGCATATCTTCTGACATTCTATCTGGCATTCTATCTGGCAAATCTTCTGGCATTCTATCTGGCAAACATTCTGGCACTTTACTGGCATACCTTCTGGCATTCTATCTGACATACCTTCTGGCATTCTATCTGGCATATCTTCTGGCATTCTATCTGGCAAACATTCTGGCACTTTATCTGGCATATCTTCTGGCATTCTTTCTGACATTCTATCTGGCATTGTATCTGGCATATCTTCTGGCATCTTATCTGGCCGTTGAGGTCCAGCGGTGCTCACTGAGCTCGGAGGGTCCCAGGTTGAGGTCCAGCGGTGCTCACTAGGTTGAGGTCCAGCCATGCTCACTGAGCTCGGAGGGCCCAGTGCACTCAGACCCTTGCAGTTGAGGTCCAGCAGTGGCCACTGCGTGCAGAAGTTGGTCAAGAGCTTGGCAAAGAGTTGGCAAGGCAGAAGTGGACATGGAAGTGGAGGCCGAGGTGGTGGAGGAGAACGAGGAGGAGGAGAAGGATGAGGAGAAGAAGAACAACTCTGATAAAATCTAACAACCCTCGCCTGGCAGGTGGGGAAAAATTGATAGGCAACTTTCACATTTTTTGATGACCTGCTCAGCTTTTGAAATGATCACCCCATAACAGTATATCATATCCAATCCCCAAAACTTTTGATATGGCATGTTCAAGAAAACTTAGGTGATTGGTTACCTCAAATGTGTAGTTCCCACACAGTCAATCTATATATAATTAGTTCATTAATATATTAAAGGGTAAACCTTGATAACCCACAAAAGATCAAGGGGCAGCTTGAAATTTCCAATCCGCTCTCACCTCGGTCACCATCATGTCGTCATTCGCATAGAGTTGATTGAAGCTATCCACCACCTAAGAAGTCAGATGGCCCCACAACATCTTGGAAGGTGGCTACATTTCTGGAGCATTTCTGTTGGCAACAACACTGGAAACTTGATTGCAAAATAATCGTGGCAGGGCACAGCTTCGAGGATAGCCTTCAAAGTTATGAACCCGGCCGATTCTTCCTAGGATGCTCAGTACAGCTCAGACACAATTGCAATGCCATATCCATATGACTTGAAGGGAAAATATGGGAATGACTGGGTAGGAACCAGTTAAGAAACAGAGTAGTGGATTCTTCCAACTTCGAAGTCCATGCCATACAGTCGGTCATTTTGGAACTCATGGCTGCAATCTTGCTAGAAACCAGCCGTTGATGATTCACCTTTTTGGGTTGCTTTTCTCCAGGTCCCCCAGGTGTGCCCGGCATAGCTTTGGCCTTGGCATCTGCCACACCCAAACCAAGGCCTGGGGTGTTCGATCGCAACAGCCCAGCCATGCGATCATTGCTGGAATCTTGCCTCAGAAATAAGTGGGGCATGGCGGCACATGTGTTTGGGCTAGGAAATCACCCAAACTTTCAGCACATTGGCCAAGATACTGCAACAGCTCACGGGTCTGTTGCTCATTCATTAAGCCACGGAATTGCAAGGACATGTAGGCAGACTCTTCAATCTCATCTTCAAACTCCAAGCTGTCGAAGACCCTGACCAGCTCATAGTCCTGCTCAATGGGAGTAATTGGTGGGACTGGATAAGTTTATAAAAGCAACATGTTTAAAGAATATGCAGCTGCATACAGCAATATATATATATATAGATGGTTCATGTGAGTAAACCGTACAAGAAGTTGCCACAGTAAAATCATTATAACATATTATATATAATCAGGTGCTAGCTTTAACTATCAAAGTCGACCTATCCCTAGATCTTATCATCTACAAATATGCTATGTATTGCAACAATCTCTCTATCCCTCTACCTCTCTATCACTCGATCTATATATACCTAACGTCTATCCATATACATACCAATTTCCAATTTATCATCCAATCATCCATTTATCACTTTCAGAAAAAACGCGCATGATGTTTTGCCCCTCAACACATTTGGGGATGCAGATTTCAGGTACAGCAATCCTCTTTTCCAGGGAGGTCAGGGTTCTCCATCCAGTAGCAATTGGTGTCAGAACTGCTTTTGTTTGATTCAAGCTCCCGTTTGGCATCCCTCAGCCCCTTAGCCACAGCAGTACCATAAAGATCCCTCAGTTGCTTGAAGGTCTTCATGACATAGCGACCCTTTCGACGTGACGAAGTTGATTTGGAATTGTTCACCACTAGGCTAGATTGCATCCAATCTTCACCACTTGAGATCCATTGCTCGTACAACTTGGCCATCAAAGCTCGATCTGGGCCAGGTGGTAACCATATGTTTTTGAAATATGGCTATGTGACATATGAGAAAGTAATTGCCTAGCAATGGCAAGTATTCTCCATTTTGCAAGTGTGTCATGCTGCAAGCCAAGGAGCCTTTGCGATTGCCTTTTGCTGCATCAACGATAGCTTGCGGGCAAGTCGAACCTTAGCAGCAGTGTATGGGCATGAGCTCATGGGCATGTTGCACAGGTGGACTTCAGGCAACAGTTCAAATGGATATGTATCAAAATAAGTCAGCACTTTTTGCTACAAAAAGGAACGCTAGAAACTGGGAAAAACTCGTGTCATTATTAAGGATGTCATGAGTTCATTTTGATATATTCCCAAATCTTTTTATATACCAAGCAACTGCTCAGAGATCTGTAGAATCTCATCTTGGAATTCTTTTGGGCTCGCGCTACCTCATCCTCATCCACATCGACCTCAAACCAGCTCAAGTAAAGATTGTCTTATGGGGAATATGAAGGGATATAACTTGTAGTTTATAAATAGATCTTGTTATATATATTGATTTTATTATATATGTACCATATATTTAGTATATTTATATATATGCACATCAAAAAAATCCCCAATGCAGTTAAACAGGCAAGACACTGCTGCTTGCAAAGCTTCCAATTGAGTGGTGTCCTGTCGCCTCATCAGAGCTCCATGGGCAACCACATGTGGTGTCGGTGGTCCAGGTAATTCAGCGGCTACCTTGGTTGGACATGCCGAACGTAGGTTCCAGAACACACCATATCTATTTAGAGTTGGGGGGGTTCCAACAACAAGTTCCCACACAACCATTAGTACAGGCATGTTTCTGGAGGGCCATTGTAGGCTTTGACAACATTGTCATCAACCAAATCCTCAGGACTGCGGTCAACGTATGTCGACCACAGTTGGCTTTCCTGCAGGCAGAGCGGCTGACTACCTACTGGGTATGTGTGTGGGAATATATGGATGCGCATGCATATGCATATGCACATAACAATTTTAAAATATGCATGTATATATATATATAGTTCAAACGTACTAATTGTGTTATATTATATTATTATATATGACAGTGTGTGTACATGTATATATACATATATATATATATTACTGTATGTGTGTGTACGTACATGTGATGGTTTCGTTTTATTTTTCATAGATATATTGTAAATATATATATATATATATTTACATGTATATATGCATATATATATATGCATATGTGCATGTAAACATTGCAAGAACATGTGAAGCCCGTGCCTTGTTGTCAAGAATGGATGACAATTCCTCCATGAGCTGATCAGCTGTAGCATCAAGTTGAACAGGTTTTGCACCAGTGTCCAGCAAAGCACGGGCAGCATGGATCATGTCGTTCAAGATCAGCACATGCTGGGATTCATGGTCTTTCAGGGTTTGATCAGATTGATCAAGTACTTTCACCTGGTCCTCCAACTTCTGGCTTTTCCACTCCTGGATCTTGTTGAGTTTTTGGAGAAATTCATCCGAAGAAGTAGGATCCACACCAGGGTTGAGTTCCTTGAACTTTTGAGTCTGCATGTCCTTCATGGACCGGGCTGCACATTCAAGTTTGGACACCAAGAGGGCATGTGCCTGACGTTGTGGTTCAATCTCTTTGTACAGCTTTTCCAAGTCCTTTGAACTTTTCACTACTTTGTCAACAAACTGGGTCATGCTAGGGTCAACTTCACCCACATCACCACATTCCTGTCGACGTTCAACCCACAGCTTCGCATCATCCCGGAGAAATTCAATTGCCCAAACAGACCTACTGCTTGGAAACAGTACATCTTTCAAGGGTCGATCCATCATTTTT
This sequence comes from Cladocopium goreaui, assembly GCA_947184155.2. Lineage (NCBI taxonomy): Eukaryota > Dinophyceae > Suessiales > Symbiodiniaceae > Cladocopium > Cladocopium goreaui. Next base: position 147,863 of record CAMXCT020006790.1, on the reverse strand, counting down.
CGAAAGGCTTCTTCACCAGGTGTCGGGTCATCCAAGTAGCTGGGTTGATATTCCTGGGAGTCAATCGAACCGGGGACAGTCTCTGGCTCTGGAAGGCGATCCCATGGTGGAATCTGGGCATCCATCACTGCATTCGATGGATCTGACAGGTCTGGTGTCTTAGAAACCTGGGCAGTGGCAAGAAGGGGAGATGACATAATATATATATATAACTATATATATATATATAGATATATTTATATAATAATAATATAATATATATATAAAATAAAAATGCATATACACAGGTTCCATCATATTAGTTATATTACATATTCATGAGATCCCATATCGGTGGTTTTATTTTCAATATATAAATATATTGATACATCTGCATATGGTTGCAAGTGATGCATTCCAATGTGCTAAGACTCTTACTCCAGTACTGGTCATGGGAGAATCATCAAGATCAATTCTTGCAGCCGTTGAAATACCAGCCGCATCACCAGCCACACGGTCAAAGGTTTGAGAAAGATCCTTCACCATGGGATCCTTTTCAGAGTCGATGCCACCCTTGGATTTCTTTTTCTCTGGAGACTTAACAGGGGTACTCTTGGCTGATGCTGTAGGCACAACAACTGGCTCACGTGGCCTCACCTTTTCACTAACCACTGCACCACCAAGTACCACAGATGTTGCAGTAGTTACCCCCGCCCTCGATGGTGTAGCTACAGGTTTGGCTTTCGCATGCGATTGACCTTAATGTTCACATTCAAGCAATGTGTCATTAAAAAGTGGTAGTGACAACAAATAACAGATTGAATAGATCCAGATCAATGTGTATATTTTGCCATGATACCTGGTAACTTCACACCCAATCGTTTCTCCAGCAACGCAATCTCATCCTCTGAGTTGAAAGAATCCATGGAAGAGGCAGAACGGGTCCGCTCCTGGGATGGCAGGTATGGGTGTTAACAATCAAATTGAGGCCAGAATTTGATAATGTCATTTCACAACAATTTGTTTATGATATCTGAGTGCTAGTCCACAGGAGCCGGTCGGCTTTTTGCAGCCATTGGAACATTTTTCCCCATAGCCTGAGGCAAAAAAAAAATCACGCAAAATCACGCCGGAAACTGTGTGAGCACGCGACTACCACGCAAAATCACGCAAAAATCACGCTGAGCAAAATTCACAAAGATAATGTTTTTTTGGTAATATATATCATTTATTTCAATTGCTACCGCAGAAAGTACAGGCCTTGCACGTGGTTGTTGTCCAAGTGCCCAGTGAACACACGGTTCAGCCAAAATGGATGCTGCACAATCACTTGAACTAGTGAATGTTCTCTACACCTGCACCAAGTTGGTTTTGTGGAGTCTGAAATCTCATAAGTGATGCATGCATGTAGCCTAGACTCCATCCTGCCAATGGGTCCAACCAGTGGGAGACACATAGAGCCTTTTTGAACACCCAGCATCAAGCCAGTTTCCAAGCACTGGCAGACCGGCAACACACATTTTGTGTTAATGAAGCCATAAATTTACCATGTGAAAAATACCACATGATCCAGCAGGGTAAATGAAATCGAGCAATTGAGGTGTTTAAATTATCCAATGCAACGCACAGAGTTGCAAGATCATATGGAATACACACAGACATTTCGAATTTGGCCATACAGCTGAATGAACTAGTCCAAGTTTAACTCAGATCTTAAGCAGTCAAACGTTTGTTTGTCCGGTTTGACCTGGACTGGAATGCTAGGGTCTGGGATATACAAGCCTGATGCAGCAGCTTTCTGAACCATCCCCACAAAGGGCTCCAAGAGGGCTGGTGACCAGTCCGGCGGTTCCTGGGTCAGCCAGCACGCTGGCAGGCATCAACAACATCCAGATCAACACCGATATCATTTGCATGTGCCTGGGTTTTAACCTGCACATGGTGCACCAGAAACAGCAGTTTAATAATATATTTGTTTTGATGCAACTATTTATATTTACAGGGTAGGTATATGTTATTTCATGAGAACCCCTAGATGCCAGCTACCATCGTGTTGTTTATAGTTTCGAATTCCGGTCTATATTATATATATATATATATATATGTTGCAAACTACTCATATACAGAATATATATATATATATATATTTAACCAACCACCACATGTGAATTGATCCAATGTGTTTTTGGAGTAACATCTACAATCAACAAATTGATTTAGCAGATTCATGTTTCAAACAAAAGATTCAGAGATGTTTGAGCTCAGGGCACCTATATTTTGATATTACAGTTTAAATAAAACGACATGCACAAAACACATATCGTTTAATGTGTGTAGAAAGGTATATATGGTGACCCAAGAGGATTGCAAACAGAGATCTCGGAAGCCACCTTTGATGATCGCCTGCAGGTCTGGGAGTGGTGCCTTGCAATCCTCAGTTCATCGACTTCTGGGAGGAACCCGCTGGGTGCTTTTGGTATTCATGGGATGTGTGTGTGTGTGAATTGTTTCCATCACAAAACCATCATGATTTTCTAGATGTTTTTTCAATCACTGAGTCACTAATGCAATCAGGTATCCATCACTTGCATATGTTCTTTTGCAACAAATCGCCCAAATGGAAATGGATAGGCAGCTGAAGAACGCATGTGGGCCCCACCTGACCTGAATTGTCTGATCAAGTTGACAGCATGGTCAAATGCTTTGAACAGTATACTGACACATTTGGATTTCAATGTGTACCACTGAGACTTCGACACTTGTGTTTTTTGAGAGCCAGTTGCAGGGTCTTTTTTTAAAGTCTTTTTGACCATTTCACATTGGTTTGAAGCCTGTCGTTTGTGAATCTCAGCACGCACTTGTTTGGTCAGTGGCAATCGAAGATGTGGTGCCCATGGCCTTGTGTGGCCACAATGACAATCGATCGATATCATATGCTAGAAATTACAAACATCACCAGACTTTTGCGATAGTTCAATGTTCAAATTCAACATCAAGATTCATCATGTTATAATAGTAAACATTGACCTGCACTGAGTGACACATCTGGGCACCATGCACATTGCCGTAGGAGAATTCAGGCTTGACCGACCATCCTCCATGAGGTCCCATGTGCCTGGGATGCACAGTTGGGTGGGGTCTAAAGTGATTGGCCAACCCAAGAAACCACTCAAACAAATTGCATTTCATTTCACGAATTCAAACTCAACCTCCAAACTAAGCCCCCTACCAGTAGATTCTCATTGCAAGTACTTCAGGTATCGCCATTAAATGCTGGAGGACAGGGAAGAACTGAAGTGCACTTTGCCCAGGGTTCTCCGTTAACCACCACACAGATCGGGCGATGAGAAGCATGATGATAAGGCAGCTTCGTGCTGCTAGGCAATTCCCTTCAATGACCCAGGGGTATACTGTGTGACCCCATGGCTGGAGTACTGTTCTTCCATGTTGGGAGCTGGACATGAAAGTAAAAGAATTGCATGGTATGCCAAGCATGCCACAACCACGCTTGACAACCCGCAAGCTTTGCCTGAATGCCCACATCAGGCCCATAGGCAACATCATGTTGTGTAAAGCTTCATCTTTCGTCAGATCAACTCCCTGCCTTAGATGGGTTGACGACAACATAGCAACTGTTCAATGTTCGAAGAGTGGAAAACAAGTTGACACAGAATTCAGTATGGGAAGTATATATGCACATACTAATGCAGATATAGGCATCCAATGTCAAACTGAGACAATGACGCAGCATGGTTTTCTGCACCTCAATATGCTAAGAACAAGGCAAGATCCATGTCAGTAAGGCATACTACGTCATTCAAAAAATGCATGTGTTCATTTTGTTCTCACACTTTGCATTGCCTGAGGATAGAACGAAACGCTTTCACCACTGACCCAACTCCACAAAAGTATTCCACCGATGTAAGGTCCTGCATGCCAGAAATACATATATGCATCACCATGTCCTCAATGATATGTTTATATTAAATACATATGCATGCATCAAATTCACAATGTACGTACATTGTGAATTTGATGCATATGTATTTAATATAAACATATCATTGAGGTGTTCCATATATATGAATGCAACTGCAGAACCCCAATGGTCCCTCACCACGTTCTCACGCTCGAGGTCTTGTCCAATCCAATCGAGGAGATGAATCCTGAGATTGGGCAGAATGAGGGCTGATGCAGGGGTGATGATTTTTTTTGAAAATATATATATATATATAACATTAAAGTAATATTACACTTACAATTTTGTAAGTGTGATATTACTTTTAAATATAAATTTATATTTAATATAATGATAATGTTATATTAAAAAAACATATAACCTAGCTAATAAATAAATAAATATATATATATTAGTTATATATTTATATTTGGGTGATGTAGTTAACATTTTGTTGATATATATATATATATATAATAGTGCACGTGTATCAAAATATATTGAATTTGTTGTATATATATTATTACACTTCCAGCTGGAACCAAAATATATCCCAACTCATTTGGGTTATTACACCATTCCCCCAAATAACGAACCTTAATTCCATCCCCAAAGTTTGAGGTGAATTTATTTTCATTATGTGAGGGAGCCGGTTTAGTAAGCATGTCCTTCCTTACTGGGTACCCTTCCCAAGACAAGTTTAAACTTTTTCCCTATCCACTGGCTGAGTAATTTCATTTCATGTGCAAAGGAATCTGCATGTGGTATGCTAGTATTGGGGATTGATCTTGCTGAACAATTTAAACAAATACTTTACTTCGAGTTATCCCCACCATGAATTTTGTTACTGGCAAATCTTCTGGCATTCTATCTGACATATCTTCTGGCATTTTATCTGACATATCTTCTGGCATTCTATCTGGCATATCTTCTGGCATTCTAACTGGCATATCTTCTGCAATATGTTCTGGCATACCTTCTGGCACTCTATCTGGCATATCTTCTGGCATATCTTCTGACATTCTATCTGGCATTCTATCTGGCAAATCTTCTGGCATATGTTCTGGCAAGCCTTCTGGCACTTTACCTGGCATACCTTCTGGCATTCTATCTGACATTCTATCTGGCATACCTTCTGGCATTCTATCTGGCATATCTTTTGGCATATCTTCTGACATTCTATCTGGCATTCTATCTGGCAAATCTTTTGGCGTTCTATCTGGCAAACATTCTGGCATTCTATCAGGTATACCTTCTGGCATTCTATCTGACATTCTATCTGGCATACCTTCTGGCATATTATTTGGCATATGTTTGGCATTCTATCTGGCAAACATTCTGGCACTTTATCTGGCATAGCTTCTGGCATTCTATCTGACATTCTATCTTGCATACCTTCTGGCATATCTTCTGACATTTTATTTGGCATATTTTCTGGCATTCTATCTGGCAAACATTCTGGCACTTTATCTGGCATATCTTCTGGCATTCTTTCTGACATTCTATCTGGCATATCTTCTATCGTCTGGCATTCTATATTCTGGAGAACGAGGAGGAGGAGAAGAAGGAGGAAAAGGAGGAGGAGAAGAAGAACAACTCTGATAAAATCTAACAACTCTCACCTGGCAGGTGGGGAACAAAACACCAATGCAGCCTGAACACAGGACTGGTGGAAAACCAATTGCCAATAGAACGCAGGCTTGGGTTCGACTCAAACGAACTGATCGGGGAGACTCCATGGCCAGATCACGCTATCCCAGTGTGGCCAGGCTAACTACAATGTGATCCTATCAGTTAGCTCATGGAGTTGACCACTTGCTATAAAATCCTAAATATTTTTGTTCAGGCACAATGGTCGATTTTGATTGTAACTGTTCAACTGTAAATATTCTCAACAATGAAATGGTTGAACCCATGCATCATACAGGAATGTTCACAGCTCTATACCCTTCCAGCTTGATAAAAAAATGTCACCGCCAAGAAGTGAACAGTGCAGCCATGCAAAACATAGATTCCATGGCAATATCAACATTAATATAAGTCCCACTGTGGACCCCACGCAGTCAAGCACGGCTGAGGGCACCCCCAAACTTCGGTTTCAAGAAGTCAGTTTTGCGTACAAGCTTTTGGCCTGATCATGCAATGGGCCAAAATTGATTTGATTTGGGTAGTGTGACAAAGCCATTCTGAAAACCTTTCAATTCAAATGTGCCTCTAAGTGAAGACTTCAAATTCTAACACCTTTTGTTTTTTTGCAGCACTGACCAAATCAAAAATGGAGTTCCATGCCCAACCCAGCTCCATTTTGTGGCCTTGGCGAGGAGAGTGCGAAGATTCATTGCACAATCTTGAAGTCAATCGACCTGCGAAGGCACATGGATTGGGTGAGACTAGCTGATGTGCGAAAGCACCATTGGGTACATATTATATATATAAATATATTATTGATATATATATATTCTATATATTTATTATATTATAAATATATATATATAATACAGATTATTTATTATATATATATATTATATACATTTTAATATATAATATAAAACAATATAATATATATTATAAGAATAATATAACATGTTTTATATATATGTATATTATTTGCACAGATGCCTTAAGTAGAACTGTATTGATCCAGTTGGCAGGCATGAGACAATTTTCTCCCCGCTTCACTAGCACCTAGGTGGGCTAAATATTGACTTGGACTGGGTTGTGGGAATCCCTCTGAAATGTCACCATGGAAACAGAAGTATCACACATAATTACTAGAAGTATTGGTTGGTCTATCTTTGGGGTGATGAGCCAATAGCTATATTTTATTATAACATATTTTCAGAGGCTTTCGTATCCCCCAATGTTGCCGCACAGGCATGATGTAATTAAATTTCTTGTGCGATGTGGCACAAGTTCAAAAGCAAGTGCGTTAGTGTGTCTAAAACACACCAACGATTTTCAGGCCCAGCATGTGCAATTGCAAAAAAATATAACAAGTTTTTTGATGTTTTGGAGTTGAGGGTTGTAAGGGTTGTGCACTCTCCATCAGGCCCCGATCAAGTTCTGGGCTGGCTGTACAGCTTGTTCGCAAGCCACATCTACGTATTTTCCATTCAGACCACACCTGGCACGGGACAGTTTAAGCATATCATTCTATGGGGTTTGGGGTCACATCATACAGATGCATTGCACACACACACACACATGCACAGACAAGGTATATATATATATATATATATATATGTGTGTATATACCAACATATATGTGTGTCAAAACATCGTCAACCAGGCCTTCCCAACCAGCCAGGATTTTGGCCTGGCCCCATGCATTGCGCAGCATAGTCACCTCTTCACCATGAGCAAGATGCCAAGGAATTGTAACACCACCTTTGGTGTCCACCTGTCCATTGGGATGGTTGCAACACAGCTACTCATGCAAAGATCAAACCAGTTTGCTTGCACACACATGTGCATACAAAAAGTGAAGCTGAATGTATACAAACAAAAAGCAAAACTATATCGGCACCTTCAAGCTCGAGCAGCTTGAAGGCCACGAGGTTTCACGGGGCACACATTTCGATATGTAAAAGCTTTCACTGTAGAGGACCACACCAACACTTGACTTGTCAGGTCCAGGAGCCGACAAGGTGAAGGACTTCCGATCACCAAGTTTGGGGATCTTCATATCAACACCAGACCCAATAAGTTTCTCATAGGCTTTGTCAGCCTTCAGCTTCCTGATGTCAGGTGGGTCACCTGACTTCCCCTTGCCCTTGCCCTTGCCCTTAGGGCCCTTAGGCTTCTTGGCCACTTCCTCATCCTTCTTTCTTTCCTCACCCTTCTTTTTTTCCTCACCCCCCTTGCCCTTGCGAGTACGTGGTGCCGGCTTCCCAACAGTCTTAGGCAAAACATCAGGTGCACTGCCCCCTGCAGGTTCTGCATCAGGTTGACTCTTTTTTGCCCTGGACCGTTTGGTTGCAACAGGGGCAACAGCTTCAGCACATTCACCTGCAGATTCTTTACGTTTTTTCCTTCCTGGTTTTGCAGCCGGTTTCTCCTTCTCCTCTCGTCGCATTTCAGCTCGAAGGCCAGCTTGTTTGGACACCAGGCTTTCCTGACATGCAAACATATCTGATGATTTCGTCTTGTGTTTTTTTACTTGTGCACTTGACTTGTGCTATACATTTGAATGTTTTCCCATACCCGCCCATTTCAGCCTTAGCATCTTTCGATGATGCTTCACTGCCATCAGCTCCATCATCATGAACTGCAAGTGGCTCCTGGCACTTGCTGGGAACAAAAAACATTATGTTTAACATTTTGCACATACATTTTTTTAAATGTGTGTGTGTGTGTTGCACCAAGTAGGGCCCCTGCCATGCATCCTGGCCACCTCTCAAAAAAACGTCGTATTCTCCGTGAATATGGAACAAAGGCCCTTTCCTTAACAAGCAGCACCAGTTAAACTACAAAAAATGTAATTTTCTGTGCAGCAACTGAATTGAATACAATGCTCCTCGTCTGACTCTTCTGTACCAGCAAAAGGATTAACACCAGGAGGAACATCTGGCACGTCCATGGGTGCTGCTTCAGCTGGATCATATGGTAGTGTCTGCCAAGGTTGAAGCATTCACAATCAGTACAGGACAAGTTGATAAATTACACAGCCAACTTCAGATTTCAGAAATCCAATGTGAAGGGCCTCAAGGTTGTCCGGTGAGACGCTCGAGCTCATAGATTCCTCCTGGGAGACCAAGTCAAAACATCAAACTTGTAAGTGGGTATGTTCTTTGAGTAAGTGCCCCACCCTCTTCATTGCAGCATGCTGTGAACGTACAGGAACCTGCAACTGATGTGAGCCATGTGCAGCCAAGAGTGCATAATAGCTCAACACACACACAAATCATTCGACATTATTTGCTGGTGAAAAATATGGCCTTGGCAGGAGGCAGCATTTCACCTTTGGCCTCAAAGTAGACGTGAATGTGTAAAATCAAACTGTCAAACCTGTCAATTGTTTTGCAATTCTTTGCTATGCTAAGTGCACATAAGGCAAAGACTGCACCATCACGGATCGGTTGTGCACCAGCATCTTCATTGATTTCTTCCTCACAAAGTTGAGTGTTGAACTCAGCGATGCCATCCATATGTATATACAAATTATTGCAAAATGAAGGCCCGCAAGCAAAAAAAGTTGTCACCAGATTCTTCGCCTTCGCCCATAGGATTGCGCCCACTTCCTGCCAAGTATTGCAAACCAAAATCTAGAGGCATGCCATGAAAAACATTGCGCACCACTTGAAGTTTACAACATCATCCTGGCCTGAAAGGCATTCTTCAATTCTTCAGTGGTGTCAGCACCAGGCCCCTAGCATGGCAAGCAAATGCAATGTGATGTTTGAAAAAATAGTGCTGGAAATTGATGATGAGAAAGTGGAAGCCCAAGCCTTTACGTCAACGATGATGGGTTCATCATCCACATCGAGGTCCAAGCCGGGGCCGTTGTCATCCTGGCGAGTGTCCAAGCCTTCAAGTACCAAGTCCCTGTGTGAGTGTGCCAACGTTTAGTTTTGGCATGCAGTCCTGCTCAACCAAAGCTGCAGGGGCATCTTCACTACTGCCCTGGGCAACATTTTCACTGGTGAGTTTCGTGGGCTGTGGGCACCCACATGCCAACAAACAAATTGTAAATCGTTCAAACACAAACACCAACACACACACACACCGCACACACACACACAGATACACACACACACACATGTCAACCAGCTTAGGCCCATCAGTACCCCAAAAGGCCTGGAAGTGAATCACCATCTTCTTCAGTACTCGGATGAAACCACTCCTGGGACATGTGGAATAGTACATGTTTTTTTTTTGCATGCTGTTTGGATCTGTTGTAGGTCTGTTTTCATCGAAAGGAGTTAAAAGAAAATATGATTATATTATATACCAGTATGTCCTCGACTCAGATGTTTTGGACGTGAGCCGAAGGAGATGCGTCATCAAAGCTCTGCATCTGGTGGCCTCAAGGTGCGACCAATCCTGGGCACCAGGAGGGCTGGTAAGATGACTATGCCAATGCCACTGAAACATACTATCATATAGATATAGATCTAAAAATAAGTTTTTGAAACATATGGATTGCTGAAGTCACAATGCAAAGATTGTATATCGATATCTATAAGTTAACATTCAACCCAAGGCACCTTCATTCGGCCTTTTCCACCTCGTTTTTTGTAGAAGCACTGATGGAAGTTGGCAGTCGCTGTCATGTAGATGAACCCTGCCTGAAGTTTGAAGTAGGTGTTGCCAGGTCACGCTGAACTAGCCATGCATGCAAACATGTCCAATCAAGATACTTGGTAGTCTGCCAGTGTTGGGTTTCCCTGGCTCAGATTGTGCCCCATGCCAATCAGCACTTCCTTCAAAAGAAAGTAGTTCCTCTCAATGTCACCGTCATAGACCTTGGGTCCCACACATGATGATTTGAACATCAAGTTTATGAGATCCAAAATATGTTGAACTCTTCTAGATCTATCCCTACAGCTCCAGAACACTTGTCAGAAGGTATCCAGGTTTGAACCTGTCAAGACTTAATAAAGATACAACTCCAATATCTAGACTTGATCTCACACAGCTCTAAAATCTAGACTTGGGTTCACACAATGGGTCTGTGGTCTTCATCTCGGTCCCAGTTCACCATAGCACGTTCCTTGGATGTGTCGGGATAGGTTGAAACAAAAAAGTGAACCATGTCAAACACAAACAGGGCTGTCAGTTGAACATGGTGTTGCACACAGTACTGTACCAGTAAAGTTTCTGGGTCTTCCATGATCAGCGGCTTGCATCTTGTCATATATTGTTGCAACCCATCAAAGATGCAAAGTCCCATAGCCTTGGCTGTGACAATGTTAGTAATTTGATCAAAACCTGTGGATAGATGTTTTATCAATTCTATAATACATTTTCTTTTGATGCATGCATTGTGTTAACACCAGAAAGATGCAGTTGAGAAACACTAATCTTAAACTTCAGAGGGGCTGATACCGACCTCCCTCCTGACCCATCTTCCGTCCACTCCAGCGACATGGCAGGCAAGCGTGTCAATGCTGAGCCAACTGCTGTGGAGGGCTGACCAATTGGGGACCTGGCCAATGATTTCAACATCCAACATTTTCCCAATGTTTAATGTTTCACTGTTCTGCCCACAGGCCCAGGTCAGGCCACCAATCACCAAGACATGACTCACAAAGAAATATCAATAGTTCAATCTTTCAAATTTCCACCATACCCCAACCATGGAAAAAATGCAGGGTAACACTGCACGGAGGGGTGGGGGGCGCACCTTTCAGCGCAGCTGCCCTATGAAGTCCCATGGCAACACCACATACGTAGTTTTAACCATATATATCATATATATGCATTATATAGTTTGCTTACAACATCATGCTATCATCACATAGTTGTTTCACATTCGAAGTGGATGTTTCACCCTCTACCTTATGCCTGATGGAATAAAAGTGCTTTGAACCCTGGTGAAACCATTGGATCATAACCCTAAATGGGCCAAAATGGCCTGACCACGCACCTGGACTGCCAAGTCCTCCCTCAGGCACTTGTAGCCCAAAGTCCTCCCTCAGCAGGTTCAAACCTGGATACCTTCTGACAAGTGTTCTGGAGCTGTAGGGATATATATATATATATATTTATTTATTTACACACCTAGACATACATACGGAACTTTGCAAATAGGGACAGGAAATGCGGTGAAACTATGGGGATTAAGCTGCAGACATAGTTTTGCTATATATATATATACAGTTATGGCAGTTATGGCCATTTATCAGTTATAACTGGTGATAAATGGGATTATACATTCTATAAGTGGGGTTTTGTTAGTACTTATAACTGGTAAAGGGCCATAACTGTAGGGTATTGCAAATACAAACATGTGCGTATTCCTCCTTGATGGTGGTTTCAAGTATTTTTGTTGTTCCCATTCCCACACATGGGATATAGAGGGTTCCCGAGGCGGAGAGACTAAAGATCAACATCGTTGGATGATGGTAAAATTGACCGGAACCTCGGATATTTCAGGGTAAAACGATTTAAAACGTTTGGTTTCCTGTAGATTCTTGATGTTTCCTGTAGATGTTGGGCGGTTGGAGCACGCTGCGACGGAGGAAACTGAATCTCATTACGCCCGGTTGTGATGATTGTGGCACTGCCACTCACGAATCTTGACCGGTACTGTCGGGCCATGGGAACCCTAGTGACGGTGGGGACAGCAACCAACCAAGGGGTGATACGCTCAACTTACAGCTATCATGTAGCATTATACAAATTAATAAACAAGAGAGGATAAACTGAAAATCGATTGGCAGGACATCGTCATCCAGGATTTGGGGCCACTTGGAAGTCAAGGCATATGTCTGAAAATGGATACATGTACACCCCGAAGATGGCATGTCAAACCGGGGACAATGATGATGAACCACTGGGTTTTGAGGTATTTGAAGACAGACCCATATTAGTGGTCCTTTCAACTACCGCTTCTTTCTTGTTTTGGACCCCAGTCTTGAACCCCTGGCATCAGATTGCCGTTCCTTTGTGAAGGCTTTCCATTGTGGCCATGCGTATCCCCAAACTGCTAATGGAACTGCAGACAAACCATATGACATCTGGGTGATGTCTACATTGTCTACACGATATGAAGTGCCCAGGTTTCTTGGTCTTCCATGTTCTCCATGTCACTTGTACCCAGGTAGTGTCACCACCCTTCAACAGGGTTTGCCCAGCATGAGAAAAAGAGCGATTTTTAGTGGGAAAACAACGATTACCGTTGACAAGTTTTATTGGCATAGCAACCCTGAAAAACACATATGCAGTTTGTTTGCGTTGTTTATTTTCTGTTTTTTTTCCTGGGTGCTTTGGATGTGACGTTTGTGATTTTATGATTTTCATATGTTTTTCAGGTTTCCACATTTTCTTCATGTTTTTCCCCACCTATCTCAGGTGAGGGTTGTCAGATTTTATGCCAGCCTGCCCGCCTCCTTTTTCCCTCCTCCTTCCTCCTTCCTTCCTCCCTCCTTCCTTCCTCCTTCCTCTGCTCCTCGCCGCACCCCAACAGCAACCGCAAGCTCCCGATCAGAGTGTTCCCCGCCGGACTTCCACCGCCAGCTCATGATCAGAACCTCCACCGCCAGCTCAGGATCAGAGTGTTCCCCGCCGGACCTCAACCATAAAGAATCTCCCAAGACAATTATACCAGATAGAATGCCAGAAAGAATGTCAGAAGATATGCCAGATACATATGCCAGAATGCATGGCATTTCATGGTGGGGATCGCTCGAAGTAAAGTAATTTGGAGATTTCCTGACCTTACTTCGACGTCATCGACGTGTCGCCATGTCTCGCCGTCACCGCCAAGGAGTGGCTCCATGCTATGGGGATGGCCCATGAACAAAGCCGACCTGATCGTGATCAGTATATTGTGACACGTTGGCATTTTGTTTTCTCAAGGCCACTGCCATATGTATACCCCCTAAATCACCCCCCAGCCATGCTTTCTATAAGAAGGTACTTGGATCCATAGGGATAGATGGTTAAGCCGAACGATGATGAACCCCAGGATTCATAAAGACCAAGTTTATTGATTGTAGGGCTTCGCACACGGGTGATGACCCAAGGGGTGTTGATGTTGCCCAGAATATCACCCATTTGCTCCGTTTTTTTTTGTTGTTGTTGTGGTTGTGGTTGTGATTGTGGTTGTTGTTTTGTGTTGTTTTGTTTTGTGTTGTGTTGTGTGGTGTTGTGTGGTGTTGTGTGTTGTTGTTGGTGTTGTTGTTGTTGGTGTTGTTGTTGTTGTTGTTGGTTTTTGTGTGTTGTTCTGTTTTGTTTTCTTGTTTTGTTTTGTTGTGGTGGTAGTGTGATTGGTGGTGTTGCTTCCGTGCATCTTGCAACCGTCTGACTACACGGTTTTTTTCATTCGTTGAGGAGCCAAAATTGTCAAAGAGTCAAAAATGTTGTGTTTTCATTTTTTTTGAGACTCTCGGAGCAAAAAACACCGAAAATACCGATGTTTTTTGCGCCTCGGAACCCAAAACCACGGCATTTACGGGTAAACCCTGCGAAATTGGGAAGGTGCCAAAAGTCACCTTTTGAAACTATTAAGACAGCAAGGGAATAGGTTTTGTTGTCAAAATCGGGAAGCCCTGCGAAACAGGGCGAAACAGGGAAAGTTCCAAACGTCACCTTTTGAAACTATTTAGGAGGCAAGGGGACAGTCACCAGAGGCCAGAAAGGGCCTTGCATAGCCTTGTTGTCGGCCTTGGAAAACCTTGTGGTCAACCTTGGGAAACCCTGCTTAACGGGGAAAGTGCCAAACGTCACCTTTTGAAGCCATTAAGAACCCAAGGGAACAGTCACCAGGGGGCCAGAAGCATAGCCTTGTTGTCGGCTTTGCTGTCAACCTTGCGAAGCGCTACATAATGATTGGGGAAAATGCCAAATGTCACCTTTTGAAACCATTGAGAAACAACAAAACCGTCACCATGTGAGAAAACAAGGGAGCAGCAACCAAGGAGCCAGAAAAGGTTTTTGTTGTAAACCGTGGAGAACCTTGCGAAACAGCCGTGTGTGGCTGAAGCTTCTCTAGCGCGCTCCCCTCCCGGGTCAGCGGATATAAGAGTATCCCAAAGTGATATTCCCTTTTATAAAAATAGTACCCCCAAATAAGTAAACTATGAGGTCTGTTAATCCTGTGTTGATTTTCTGGTAACCCCAAAATAGAGAGAAATGTCATGTAATGAGAGAGGGATGCCAAGAGGGGCCCATATTTCCACGTAATTGATATGGTTGTTTTTTGATACTTTATGTATATGTATGTTGTTTATATTCATAATATGTTGTTTTTTGAGAGATGTTTCTGTGTTTCATTTCGTTTACTTTGTTCCTGCTACATTCCGAGTTGATGTTATATATATATACATACATATATACTTGGGTTTTGTTTCATCCAGTTCTGTAACGTTTCTGGAGGTGGGGCCCAAATCCTTTGTTCCAAATTGTTCCCCCAATGGTTTTCTGCAAAGCCGTTTGCAACTAGACCCATGGCAAGCAGCAAACTCAATCTCTGCACGGATATATAGATATCTAATTATGTCTATGTGTTAACAATACCTCATGATAAATAAAATAGCAAAAAAAACATATTTGCTAAGGCATGCTCACTTCTGACATCACCATAGATAATTGCCAATGCAATTGTTTGTTTGTACTGACTAGATTGGTGGTGCACAACTGAAGTTTGGACCTTACAACGTCATGGGAGATGCAAGCACTCGCACTTGCACAGAATGTATCAAGGTTTGACAGTTAAAAGCAAGACAGTTTGGGTCTCAACCTATAACTAATATCAGGAATTGCATATGAATGTCATTAAGGATACCCTTGCAGAATGGTGAGGTACGCAATGTTGTATTGATTTGATTCTAACAAAATCTATGAGTGTCCTGATCAAATATGCGTTCAGTTTGAATAGAGGTAGCCTGTAGTTGCCGTAGAACGATCACAACATACACATATTTCCATGGATATGCTTACGTGCTGCCATGGCCAGGAGTTTTAAAATGAATGTTCATCCCCCAAAAGAATGTAGCTATGATCCACAACCATGTAGGTGAAACAAAAATATGGTTGTTTGTTTGAAAGAAGGGGTAGCCGGGTACCCCAAAACCCAATCGGAGTATGTTCCAATGTTCCATATATTTTCTCAGTATTTCAGTGGTCATATTTATAGGTACTCGCCATTTTCAGACATATCCACATATCATGACATTCCAGCCAGTAGAATCCCATCATCTTTCTGAAGAGTTCCTCAGCTCACAACTCTCTGGTACTGATAGGTTTCACTGTTGTTGGGGAGATGATCATCGCTACCCTGGGAGGAAAAAAATATCTATACGTACTAGTGCATAGTACCGTTATATATTTATAATAGGTTATAATAGTATGTACTACAATCACCGAGGAACATCATGTAATTTTATTATCACCATCATAAACCATGTTGTGTTGATCGAATCTGTTTTTTTGGTGCAGATCGCTGTGTTTTATGGGATATACTGTACCCCAAATCACAATGGGCGCACCTTCCAGCAGTGAAGCTTGACTTGGCGATGGAAATTCCATCAGTTCTAGTGTGTAAGACATAGTTCCAAATTGAAGCTAAGCATTAGAATCTTACATTGCCAATCATTGCCAGGTCCGTGGCCAGAGGCTTATCATCGCATTATCTTTTGTGCAGCTTAAGATATTTGATCCTGTCAGTCAACACCCCAAAACATCCGACATCCGACTCAAAAGACGATTCTTTCCTATACATACAGCGCCTTCTACTGTATGTATCCAAATTCCACCACAGGCCTCGGCTTGTGTATTATCAAGTTGTGGTTGTGGATTTGACCGATGAGCGCAGCTCCGATTTTGAACATATGCCCATTTCAAAAGGTTCCCATTTCCATGCTGGTTCTTCTTCGAGGTTCAATATATCGAGCATTTTTCGCCTACTAAAGTACCAGTGAACTACACCAACTTAGCGACAAATCAACTAAATCAACGGTAAATCCACATGTTTGCTAGTGATATTCCCATGTTCCTCCATGTTTTTCCCATTGTTCATGCTTATTTCATCACAAAGAATGGATCTCACAAGTCGTGTTAGGTGATTAGCTGGCAGAACATCAAGAGCGGCATGGACAGCCAATTCGCGATTGACCGCTCAGCAGATCCTCGATCCAGAGGGGGAATTTTCAGACACTGGAATCATTCAATCGGATTTTAATGTAGTTTGATGGGAGTTATATAAATTTTAATGGAATTTAATGGGATTTCGGAATAGGCTATAGTTTTCGTCATTTAGGTTTTGACTATCATGGAAGGATGTATATAATTGACAAAGCATGATTGCTGGGTATTGAAATAGGGGTTATTTACTTACCTACTCTGGCTGGTGGTTTGGAACATGTTTTATTTTCCATAATATATGGGATGTCATCCTGCCCATTGACGAAATTATAGTTAGTAAGGGAATCATTCTCTTTTATGGCCGAACTATTGAGGTTAGTGAAATTGTATAATTTACTCAGAAAACTGTACGTGATTTGCCATTGCCACGTTTGATTACCGGAGGCTATGTAGATCAATTTAAGCGGACATAGCTGTGGTAGTATTCTTGCTTAGCGCCTATACTTCTAGGTCAATGACGACAAATTTGCAATCACCTTGGAATAGATGATACTTTGTCGGGGGTTCACAGTTGTGTTTGTTGGTTTATAATGCGTATAAACGCATTTACCTGTAGATGTATCCTTGACGTTCCAATTTGGATAGATTGGATAGATACCTAGTTGGTTTACCTAGATGCTCCCAAGAAATGTAGCTACCTGGCCATGCTGAGGCGGATCATAGCCCGTAAGCTCGTTCTTGAATATATGTATCTATGTATACATATATATATAATATTATATCGATGCTGCCGGAAATATGGTCCTTTGTTGTTTCTCATTGCTTATCTCTGCGTTTGTAAATGTTTGTAGTGTGTCTTCTTGGCCGATTCTTGGCCATTTAACTTTATTTTCGCTAATTGCGCTGAGGTCATCGATCCAGTCTTGCTAAGATTGTTGCATTTCATCCAGAGATTCATAGACTGAAATTGGGATAAATCGGACGGTCAATCAGCAAAGAATCTTGGGAGTTAGTCAAACAATCGGATTGAACATATTGAACCAAGTAACCTATATAGTGCTGTGACATGTTATTATAGTGGGATACCCTTTGGTAAACATACAAAAAACTACGGAAAATCACCATTGTTCATGGGTAAATCCACTATAAATGGCAATTTTCAATAGCTATGTTTGTTTACCAGAGGATCTGTTTTGTGATATGGTGGGGATATGGCGAGCATCTGAATTTGTCGTATAACAACCTCACTGCGACGTTCGTCCTTGGAATGACGGTTTGTGGCGGTAACCATTCCCAAATGTTCTTACTGATCCTTACTGGTCATGTTGGTGCATTAGTAGCAATTTTCATCAGATCACGGATCTTTGGTGGAGAAAAATCCCCATCTGGTCTATGAATCATATAATTGTTTATTGTGCCGATGATTCATGGATAACATCCGCAGCAGTTTGGAAGGCGCCCGAAACTGATCCATGTCGTTATTGATGAAAGAGAGTTTCGTAATGGTTTAGTAACCCCCAAGATAGAACATGCATGCGAAACCAGATTCTGTAAGTTTTTTTCACTTTTCCACCGTTTTTTCTGGGCGATATCTGGATGAATGTGTATTTTTCCCCTTCACTGGCAGATGGTATTTTAGATTGGCCGTGGGATAGATTTAGGTGTTTTTTTAGGGATGGATGGGTCCATCTGACTTGGGAAATACACATCCATTTGCATCAGTTTCTATGTTTGAAATTTTGAAAGTTCAGATCTGTTCACCACATCGATAAAAAACTATTGGACTTTACCCACATTTAAGCAGTTCCCAAAACCTCTGTCATACGTGGTTCCCGTGTTAGATGAATTAATCTGTAAACTGCTTTAAGCCAGTTAGCATAACCCACTTTCTCTTCATCTAGCATGGATCAGCTCGCTGATTTTTGCTTCATATCCTCATTTTTAGCTTTTCGAAACCCGGGTTCCTGCAATGGGGGCCCACAAGTAGCTAAGTTGGTTTATAACTACAATACCTATGGTTTCTGGTAGTTATAACTATAGTTAGTTGTTTTTTTTGGTATGTTTTTTTGTAAACCGTCTTATAACTAGTATTGCTTTAGTTTTCTACCTTCTATTCTACCATCCAGTCTGCGGTGGAGCTCAGGATGTACACCGACCCTATGATATTCGGTTCCTTGCGCGAAGCCGAAGGACTGGGGGATGTGTTTTTTCCCCACCTGCCAGGTGAGGGTTGTTCGAGTTGTTCGATTTTATCAGAGCTGTTCTTCCGCCTCCTCGTCCTCCTTCTCCTCCGCCTCCTCCTCTTCCTCCTCCTCCAGTTTCTCCTCGACCATGTCTGCATCAACTTCCACGTCCACTTCCGCCTTGCCAACTCTTCGCCAATCTCTTCGCCAACTTCTGCGCGCAGTGGGCACTGCTGGACCTCAACTGCCGGCTTCGGCCTTGCCAACTCGTCGCCAATCTCTTCGCCAACTTCCGCGGGCAGTGGGCACTGCTGGACCTCAACTGCCGGCTTCGGCCTTGCCAACTCTTTGCCAATCTCTTCGCCGACTTCCGCGCGCAGTGGGCACTGCTGGACCTCAACTGCCGGCTTCGGCCTTGCCAACTCGTCGCCAATCTCTTCGCCAACTTCCGCGCGCAGTGGGCACGGCTGGACCTCAACTGCCGGCTTCCGCCTTGCCAACTCTTCGCCAATCTCTTCGCCAACTTCCGCGCGCAGTGGGCACTGCTGGACCTCAACTGCTGGCTTCGGCCTTGCCAACTCGTCGCCAATCTCTTCGCCAACTTCCGCGCGCAGTGGGCACTGCTGGACCTCAACTGCCGGCTTCGGCCTTGCCAACTCGTCGCCAATCTCCTCGCCAACTTCCGCGCGCAGTGGGCACTGCTGGACCTCAACTGCCAGATAGAAAGCCAGAAGATATGCCAGATAGAACGCCAGATAGCCTGTCAGATAGAATGCCAGAAGATGCCAGATAAAGTGCCAGAATGTTTGCCAGATAGAATGCCAGAAGATATGCCAGATAGAATGCCAGAAGATATGCCAGAACCAATGCCAGAAGATATGCCAGATAGAATGCCAGAAGATATGCCAGATAGAATGCCAGAAGATATGCCAGATAAAGTGCCCGAAGATATGCCAGGTAGAATGCCAGAAGGTATGCCAGATAGAATGCCAGAAGATATGTCCAGATAGAATGCCAGAAGATTTGCCAGATAGAATGCCAGAAGACGATATGCCAGATGTCATGGTGGGGATAACTTTGCGAAGTAAAGTATTTTTCATGGGTTTTTAACCAACCAAATGATGGTGATTGTGATTGTTTATGTGGTTTTAAGCAACCAAATGATGGTGATTGTGATTGTTTATGTGGTTTTAAGCAACCAAATGATGGTGATTGTGATTGTTTATGTGGTTTTAAGCAACCAAATGATGGTGATTGTGATTGTTTATGGGTTTTAACCAACCAAATGATGGTGATTGTGATTGTTTATGGGTTTTTAAGCAACCAAATGATTGTGATTGTGATTGTTTACGGGTTTTAACCAACCACATGATGGTGATTCGTGATTGTGACTGTTTATGGGTTTTAACCAACCAAATGATGGTGATTGTGATTGTTTATGGGTTTTAATTTTTAACCAACCAATATGGGTTTTAACCAACCAAATGATTGTGATTGTGATTGTTTGAGGGTTTTAACCAACAAAATGATGGTGATTGTGATTGTTTATTAGTTTTTCACCAACCAAATTGGTGATTTACGGTGCTTGTTTATGGGTTTTTAACCAACCATTTTTTTGATGTCATAGAGATCGTTTATGAAATTCAATGGGATGATGTTTTACCTCCGGTGTCAGTCACATGGCTGGCAAGATCCCTATGTGTAAATATTTTTCCCAGCGAACTAAACCGCCACTGGTTGGTGGTTTGGAACATGTTTTATTTTTTCCATTTATTGGGCATAATAATCCCAACTGACTTTCATATTCTTCAGAGGGGTTGAAACCACCAACCAGGCCATGTATGTTGTTTGATGACCGGAGGGCAAACAAAATTCTAGCAACACCGATTCGGATGTTAGCAATAGCAACACACAAATGAAATTTACAAAAATGGGGATTCTACCACCAAAAACACAGACTCTACCAGCGCAAGTGCAAATGTCAACAAGTGAAACGGGGATCTTGCCTTGCCACTGAAAACTTGGATGGTATGAAGCAACAAAGTATGGGAGTTGACCCTTAAGTGGTTCTTAAAATGTTTGTATAGCCCCTGGTGATGGTTTTCAAAGAAGGAAATCACCATGATAAATCATGATAAATCAGTGGAGTTGGGGGTGCCATATTTCTAGACAAACCCAAATGTGGGCTAGCCAATTTTATGTTTGACCGTCACATTTTAGGCTGGTCA
The DNA here is from genome assembly GCA_947184155.2 of Cladocopium goreaui. NCBI lineage: Eukaryota > Dinophyceae > Suessiales > Symbiodiniaceae > Cladocopium > Cladocopium goreaui. The sequence goes on along the minus strand of CAMXCT020006790.1, from coordinate 126,768 downwards.
TATATTGATCAAACATTGCTAGTTGCCTCCTCGAATCTTGAATTGGTTGATTTCTTGGTTAAGTGCTAAGATCCCATGGTAGCAAAGTCTACCCTCTGATAAACTAACATACCTATGGAAAATCACCATTTTTAATGGGAAAACTCGCTATAAATGACCATTTTCAATAGCTATGTTAGTTTACCCGAGGGTATCTACCCTTTTCTGTTCTGAAGGTGTGCGTTTGTTTGTTTAGTTGGGTAAGGGAACTTTGTTCTGTACATGTTTGTACTGTATCTGGTTTTGTTCACCCCAGCTTGAATGTGTATGGTGCTATCATTCGGCGCATGACGATAGGTAAGTTGGTTTTTAACTATAGGCCCTACGTTAAGTTTTGACTTGTGGTGGAAAAAATTACAGTCGGATGGGTTTATAAATCAACTATAACTCAATTTCCCTATCATATCCCTATTATATCCAGCTTTTAAATTGTATCTTAATGTGTTGTTTGTAACCCCATTTCTTGGGCTAAACCGGACACTCTCCTGCTGGTGTCTCCGCCACTGAGGTCCATCATGCACTACGGTTCGACGGCTTTCACAAATAATGGCCGGCCCACCATTTCTGTCAAAGCGTGGCTTGGTATGCTGGAAGGTTAAGGCTTCGTAAGGCTGTACAGTTATGGCCCAACTAACAGTTATAAAGTTATAAAGTTATGGCCCTATGAGTTGCTAAAGTTATGGCCCAACTAACAATTATTTTAATGGGCTTATATTTATTGAATTTACCTTAGTTACGGATGTTACGGGAGTTATAATTCCATTTATAACTGTTGGGCCATAGCTGGTAAGGTTTTCTCAGGCTGACGGCTGACGAGTCCTCTTGATGTGTCGGCTTTGGCGAATCCAGGTGGAGGTTCATAACTAGGATGGGTAAGGCGTGTTAAGGGTTGTTTTTTAGATACGATGTTTTTTAGTATAGGTAGATCTGTAGCATTCTACACTTGAGCTTTATTAAAATCACTTTATATCTCTTCAGATTCCCACATGGTGCAGATGGGATGATGATATGAGCATAGCGCAAAACTCGAAAGGAGCGTCCCCACCTTCTGGCTTGTGTTAACGGTGGGTTGATAGGCAAATGCTAAAAAAATGCGTGGCTATGAACGGCATGAACTCACAAGTCAACCAACCAACTCGAAACATCTCGAAACTATATAATTATGGCAACCCAAAATCGAGGACACGTCATCTATAACTTCCTGGAACCACGTTTTTTTTTTTGTGATGGATGCTATAGGATATTCCCAGTGGGAGGCATCCTCCTAGGGGCATCAGAGGGGTGACTGTGCCATCGTTGACCTGTAGACTGGAAGTAACCTTGGATAGTGATAATGAGTTACTAAAGTTATGGCCCAACTAACAGTTATTTTCATGGGCTTATAGCTGTATATATATAATTCCATGCATAACTGTTAGTTGTGCCAAAACTGTAGCTGGATATTGAGAAGTGGAAAAGTTAATATGATGGGATACATGAAATCATGATGTCAAAGGACATAGCTGGTTGGGGTTTTACGTATTTTCATTTTTTCAACCATACAGAAGGGACGATTGAGATGACGAGCATATGTTTTGAGTTAGAAACCGCCAAGTCAATATGTTGCTTCCAGAAATCATCTTACCAGCATTTATATATTATTTTAAAGGGGAAGGTAAGTTTGGCCTATGTGAAGGTGAAGAGAAAATAGTTTGTCTCATTAGCCCTCCATAGTGGCTCAAAGTCCCCGGAGATTCGCTAGTAGTTGCATCAGTTGGATACATTGGATACATCATGAATGACTATGCATTGTTTGATATGTATGTGTATCAAATGTATCGAGTAGTAACAAGCTATGCTTAGATATTGTACATATATTATCATATAATCACACACATATATATATAATACGTATCAGCATGACGCACTGTTCAACCAATGGCTCCTGTTTGTTCAATGACTGTTTAACATTATGATCTGATTATTTCTTGTGTCTTTCTTCGTAGTCTCCGAAAAGCTAGAGCAAGAATTAACTGGTAGAACAAGTCGTGTCATTTTTTCTGGGGATTATCTAAGCGAAGATCTTGATTGGACATGTAGATTTACCCACAGTGCTTGCTGTTTGCAATTCGTCGCATGGTTAGCCCAAAAAGGAGTACAGTATAGCTGCCCATACATTTACCACTGGATTTGGATGATTTTCCCCACATGTTCAGGTGCCGAACCCGTAGTCATCCACTACATGTCATGAAAACTGGTTTAATCTGTGAACATCCCCATTTTGGACGTTAGGTCCCAATTTTCCCTAATAATCCCATGTTTTCTATCCTTATCCTTAAGGATTCCAATGGCAGCATGGCTTTACCCATGGGATGCTGAGGCAAGGTTATGCACTCTACACCACCAATCCCAGCGAGTATCGGCGACACGCTAGCTGTTGACCGGGGGCATGGGGGATGTATTAGGTTTATAAAACCTAGTAGATATATGGTTGATATATGTAGATATGGTAGATATATGATATATGTAGAGTTTACCATCTGGTTAATTAACAGTTTGCCATGGAAAATCACAATTTTTAATCGGAAAATCATCTATAAATGGACCATCTATACCATGGCTATGTTAAATAACCAGAGGGTATTAGGTTTATAACTGTGGCCTATGGTAGATATATCTATATAGATCTACATAGTTAGGTAATTGGGTCTAGAAACCACTTATACTAGAGGGCACCACAGTGTACCAAGATTTCTGCAACCAATTGTAGATAGGTAAGCGATAGCCGCAAAGGTGGGGAACTTGGTGATTTCAGCTCTGTATCTACCCAATTCCACCCCAACATATCTGGGGTGTTGGGAGCAACTCCGTTTTACCTGGCAACCCGATTTTGACTGTGATTTGATGTGCTTTGTTTCTTTTTCTATGTGATTTTTGTACAAAAAATATGTTTCGGCATCTGGTAATCACACCATATGGAGGTAATGAGATGCCAACTTTTCAGGGGGGTTGAAACGAACAATCATCAATAATCCAACTTGATGACACAGCAGTTTGGGAATCATGATGCTTCTGAATGCTTCTGAATGTTTCTGAATGCTTGAGACGCATTCGGATTGTGTTTTATGTCTGTGTGCATGGTTTTTTGCGACCTCATAGAAGGGCCAACAGGGGCTACGACTTGGCCGTTGTTACTATTTTTCTTCTGTGCAACCATTGTCTGTACAGAAGTGAAACACTTGGGGAATGCTTCACAAGCCAAAGACAAGATACATATATATATAATCATTTACATAACTATATTTAATATTATGTACTATCATACAGAATTATGTGATATATATATATATTAACACTATATTATACACATGTCGCTAGATATAAGCACGTTGCAACTATAATGTTCATTTCCAGTGTGTTTGGATTTCACGCAACCCTGGACAGTCGCATTGCCCCTGTCCCAGGCGATATCGACCGGGTCAGAGAATGGCCATGAGCGAGCATCATGGCTGCCCTGGCCTGGCGGGTGATGCCAAGTTGTCGTCCAGCAATGGCTAAGTCAAGTTCGGTGGGTAGAAAAAACTCCGAAAACGCTAGTAGTGCTAGTTGATGGTAGATCTTATCGAACTAGTGGAAACTAAACCAACTCACAGAACTGGGTAGCTGGGCACCACCTGGGAAGCCTGGCAATCGAAGATTAGCCATGATACAGTGGATGGTAAATCCAAATCACCAGATAGTAGATGGACATTCACAGTTGGAGGTGCTGCTTGACAGGCATGTCGGCATACGCGTCCCATCGGTACAAGGTGGTGCCCCAATTCGTAGAGGCGCTTGAACAAATGGTAGATGTTTACGGTAGATACGTCGGACTTGTTTGTTTTTGAAGCAACATCACTTGCAGTTATGCCCCAACTAACAGTTTCATTTTTTAAGTTTTTGTTTTCTATAACCTTATTGGTTGGTGGTTTGGAACATTGTTTTTTCCCAAATATTGGGAATGTCATCATCCCAACTGACTAACTCATATTTTTAAGAGGGGTAGGTATACCACCAACCAGCTTAGTTATAGGAATTATAACTCCATTTATATCTGTTGGGCCGCATCCTCAATGATCCCCTGTGGTTCTCGGTGAAATTCAAGTGATTCCCCTGTCGTGATCATCCCCAAGAATAATGCTAATGTGGCTAAAAGAATAGTAAACCATCTCCCAGTCATCACCATTTTTATAGGTTGGTATGTATTCCAGTCCCAGTCATGGGTAGTTTATGACATTGTTTTAACCACATTAAAGTTCCTTTAAATCATCAACCAGCGAAGGTTTTGAAGAATGCTCATATGATGTCTTGATGTTTTGCAGGGTATCTACGATTTCCCCCCAAAAAAAGATCGGCCGTGAATTGGGGACTACTCTAACCGCTAATGCAAGTAGGTTTGTTTGAAAATAGATTACCACCAAAGATATAGTGCATTTCATTTGTCGATCCCATTTCACGCACTAGACAAGAGTGGATCTTTTCAGAGATCCGTCGGGAACTGAGTCCCCTAACATGCACCTAGATTAGTTACGTACGTATATATATATATATTTTTTTGGTGACATTCCAGCTGCGCACGACGGCACCCAGGGACTGTCACTGCAGTGCCCAGCTACAGCCCCACTTAAGGGGTTGCCGTCCAGGGCCACTGCAAGCAGGTACGTTTTCACGGGTCCCGGGGGGTGTCTTCGTTGGCCACAGACCCCCCCGGGACCCCGGTGGCCCCCTGCATTAAAATATATAATATAATTTAATATAATATATTATGATGAATCCGCAAAGTTTTACGTCTGTTCAGACGTTCCACACACACACACACCCTGCCTTCGGCAGGGTGGTGTCCTTGCAATGAGGTGACGATGAGGATGAAAGGGGAATGAAGATGAGATTAGAATGAAAATGAAATGAATGATTACTTAAACGGGACCCGAGGAGGGGAACGCAAAAGAAGAGGGAAGGAGAAAACACACACCAACGCCCCTGGCCCGGAGCGGGCACACCCTGAAAGGGCAAGGAAAAAGAAAAGCGGAGGCCGACGGACACGGAACAAGACCAGCGGAGGGGGGGGAAGGACGGAAGCGCCTGAACCAACCTAACAAAGCGAAAACCTACGCCTACTTCGGCACGCGAAGGACCCGACCTACCTAGGGAGGGAAGAACGCATGAAATAGGGGACCACATGGGGGACTAGTTGATGAACAGAAAAAACAACAAAGATTAAGGGGGACTCAGTTCAATCCTAGAGTGCCGTGCGTTACTCCCAACCGGGACCGTGGTCAAGTCACGCCGCAAGGGCATAAACGGCTGTTCAAGTTCGATGAATTAAGTGCACAAAGGTTGACCTCACCAGAAACCAAAGTGACCACACCTGCAGGAAAAGGACATGCCTGTTGCCTCTGCGACATGTTGCATTGCAAACAGTTTGAACAGCGGCGAGAAGGCAGTTTGTGGTGGTTCGGTACAGCTTCACAAGTAGGGAGAGAGTGCAGATTTCAAAGATTCGCAAAGGACGGCCGGAACAGCGAGACTTCACAAAAAAAGGCTGAAGAACGGTATGGCCGACTGTTTCACTTTACTTGAACGAATTACCAGATTAAAATGTGTAAATCCGGTAGTCAAGTCAGTCCTCAGTCACCCTAAGAAGGGTTGCCTCAATTGGCTCCATGGCACCATGTCGGAGTCACCATGGAAATCACACTAGACAAGAGTGGATCTTTTCAGAGATCCGTCGGGAACTGAGTCCCCTAACATGCACCTAGATTAGTTCCGTACATATATATATATATATATATATGGTGACATCCCAGCTGCGCACGACGGCACCCAGGGACTGTCACTGCAGTGCCCAGCTACAGCCCCACTTAAGGGGTTGCCGTCCAGGGCCACTGCAAGCAGGTACGTTTTCACGGGTCCCGGGGGGTGTCTTCGTTGGCCACCGACCCCGCCGGGACCCCGGCGGCCCCCTGCCTTAAAATATATAATATAATTTAATATAATATATTATGATGAATCCGCAAAGTTTTACGTCTGTTCAGACGTTCCACACACACACACCCAAAGATCATATCATTGGTTAAGCAAATAGTTTTACTTCATGATATCCTCAATACTATATCATCTTTATATCTCTATGGATCCATGGCCACTGACTGAGAAGGTACAGCTAACCCCCTAGTCATCATACCCCAGCCGTACTTCCTAAGCAGGTACCACTGGATCCATAGGAATATATATATATATATATACCTATATACATGTCATTTGATGATTAATTCTTTTCATTGCTGAAAAATCTCTTCAATCCAAGGCAAGATATCGAGCAACTCGCAGATTTGTATGACTGTGTGACACCAAACAACTGCATGTCACAGATTGAGCCTCGGCGATTCTGATTTCACTGTAAGGGCCACACTGGGGGAGACCCCAAACCCTTGGCAGTTTCACACACACACACGCACTATAAACATCTTATATACACATATTTACATATAGTACGTATATGTGAAATTGTGATTGTAGAAAGTCC